>LAZJ01000358.1:0-182285 GCA_006503525.1 Cryphonectria nitschkei | reverse complement strand
GCTGGCTGTTAACGGCACCAGTCGAGAGAAACCTCAGGTCGGCACGGCTACCACCGGTGGATACTTTGCACTCGCCAAGGACGTCGACGACGTGTCAGGCAGCAACAAGATCACCTTTGCGATTCCAACCAAGCCCGAAGCTGGTCTAGCGGACGGGCGGACTCAGGAACAGGACTCCGAGTCGCCAGGACTCGAGACGGCCGTGTCGAGCGCGACGCCGTCTCCAGGAGCCAGTTTGCGAGACTCGACGGACGACGCGACCACGGATGCAGGACAATCCAGCACTGGCGGTGGGTCATGACACCTCTCATTTTGAATTTCCAATCACCTGTGTTGCAGTTGGCTGACGTGACATCATATTCTGTTGGCCAGAAGGGCGAACGAGATCATCCATTCACTCGCGACATCGCAATTCGTCGACATCTGTTTCATCGAGGTACGTCGAGAGAGTTATGGGCTCACCCCACTGAGCATTCTGCTCTTCTTTCTGTTTTGATGTGCTTTTTGTTTTGCGCCACAAACTAGGAAACGCCACAATCAAGCGGTTGAAGGTGGCTCGCAGGGCGCATGGCCCAATGTCGCACGACCTGCTGCAAGGGCAGTTCTCCAATGCCTGCAAGCTGTGCGGCACGGAGAGAGAGATGGAGAGGAAGACCTCCCGTCCCCAAAGGTGCCAGCCATAGTGAACGACCAGGGGAACAAGCAAGCCCTTGGTGTCGAGGGCCCTGGACGCTGTTTAAGTAACCATCATTCCTACCTGTCGCGCACGCGCCTGGGGATCGCGTCGAATGTGACGAGCTTCGACGCACGCACAGCAAAGCCCAGCACTTATCACATGGTTCGGTCACATGGTGGCTGTCCTCTCTCTCTCGGCCTGATGCATGGATTCGATTCCACGGAACCCCCCCCCCCCGTCCTTTCCAAGCCCCAACAATTCACCACACACCATACAGGACAGATCTGGCATATGAGGGGAGGAACACGATCCTCCTCTCGGATGCCACCAGAAGGACCCGCCTTTTCTTTCAGGACATATCAAGGACTCGTGGACTTGGGCGCACCACAGTGGAGCACGAGGCAGATCTGATGCAACCTATGCTGCACACTGCAAACTGCACACTGCAAGCCATCCCAGCATGGGCATGTTCCTCCGTTTCTCCCCAATTGCCCGCTCTCCAGCTGCAGTGCAGGCTTTTTCCGAAGTGGATAATAGAACGCAGACTGGTATAATGCATTGTATAGTTCGTCGGCGCAGGCCATCCATGGCTTCTCTCCCCGCCGCTCTTCACCCTCCTTTCCAACCTGCCCTGCACCCCGCTCTCCAATTGCCTGACCCCTCCTTCCCTACCTTATTTCCCCCAAATGGCAGTCGCAGTGGGTCCAGCCGCGGTTTGTTCCAGCGGGCAGGGTCCCCCTTAGTAGGGCGAGCGTCCAGGATGGCCCTCTCTCAGTGCTATCAGATGTCAGTCAACAGCAGGCTGCTGCAAGGATAACGGCGCAGGTTGCCCTGGGACACAAGCTTGCTTGCTTGCAACGCATCCGCAAACACACACCCACGCAACACACACACATACACATTCCCACTCTGCCGGAGCCCAGTACAAACTGGGAAGCCCTGGGCCATGGCTTGGGCAGTGTTCCTTCATCCCCACCCTCACCTGCTGAGGATACAAATCGTATCCTTTCCGGGAGGAGGTGGGCCAAGGCCTCCTTAGAGCTGACGAGAGGAAAATTGGATCGAAGAGGCATACCTTGTGGATTCGACTCCGTCCCATCATCTCCATCAGCTTAGCCTATTAGTCCCCTCCTTTCTTGCCGCGCTCATTTTCACCACCATCACCAACCCCCACCTGCCGCCCTCAACCATCATTGACCACCCCAACCCTCCTCCGCTACCGCCGCCTCTTCTCTTCTGCTTCTTGTCAATCATATCTTATCAACGAATTCACCTCAAGACTTGTTCATCTTCCCTGCCCTTTTGTGTATCATAATACCCATTACAATCCCAGAGCTTTTTAGTCCTACGTAACTCGTGGGCTTTTATTTGGCGCGTTCCCCGTCATTAGGAGTCATTGTTACCCGCCGCCGTCAATTGCATATGGAGTCTTGCGCCAGGCGAACTCTGCTCGCACCATAACCATCTGCGATCGCAAATATGGCCCTGCTAACGGGAGACGACCCTCACAGATACCGCAAGCATGTCGCCTTCACCAATGTCAACCTCGGCGAGCCGACCAAGAACAACTTCCCCTCCCACACCCTTGTCGTCAAGCACCCTGCCTATACAACGAATCGCCGGTCGCGCACCTTTATGGTGGGCATCGACGACCATCAGTACTCGGATGAGGCGCTGCAGTGGCTCTTTGACAAGTTTGTCGACGATGGCGACGAGATCGTGTGCGTGAGGGTAGTGGAGAGGGACGTCAAGCTATACGAGGCGGACAAGAGATCAGAAGAGCTACGAAGAGAGGCCAGCGCAGAGGTGTCCAGGATCAAGGCCAAGCTTGGCGATGGCAAGGCTGTTAGCATCATCCTTGAGTATGCCGTTGGCAAGCTCCATTCGACCTTTCAGCGCCTGGTACGTACTGTATACCCTGCTCCCTTCTGGACTCATGCGAGCGCGCTCGCTCTTTCTCTCTCCAACCCAGCAGTCCCTTTCGTCCTTTGCTTGGCTGACCGCGCCTCTCGTCCAAACAGATTCAGCTCCACCAGCCGTCCATGCTCATCGTTGGTACCCGCGGCAGACAGCTGGGAGGATTCCAAGGGCTCGTTGCGTCTCGAAATTCCTTCTCGAAATACTGCCTCCAGTATTCCCCCGTACCTGTGGTGGTTGTCCGGCCGGACGAGAAGCGGCAGAAGAAGAAGGGCAAGCGGGATAATGACCCGGAGATGCAGAGCTACCGCCAGATGCTGTACTCCAGCCAGGGGGTCCACGAGGCGAATGACGAGGGCGTGAGCGCGTGGCAGATTGAGTCCAAGTTGTCGGCAGACGAGGAGGCGGGCAAGGTCGCGCGGGCGCTCGGCCTCCCGGCCAAATTTGACCCGACGCTCAAGCCGTACAAGCCGCAGCGCCAAAAGAGCTCGCTGTCGGTGACAACGATCGCAGGCACGGAGCCCGAGCCTGGCCGGCTGGTGGCTGACCCCGGTATCACCCCGACGGCCAGTGCCGCCAACAGCGAGGACGAGGCCGAGGGCAGCGGCGAGGACGAGGACGAAGGCGATGCCGAATTCGAGGTCACGACCGGGGCGAAGCTGCTGCAGGCGCAGAACAAGGAGCTTAGGGCACAGCTCCAGGCACAGCAGGAGGAGCAGAAGAAGAAAGACCGGCTGCACGCCATGGAGGTGGGCGAGGGTGCAGCGCTGCTAAAGAAACCGGACCAGCTCGAGTCGGACGATGAGGATGATGATGAGGACGAGGACGAGGATGAGGAGGACGGGGGAGGGGCCGTCAAAGTGTCGTCCGCAGACTGATTCCAGGAGAAAGAAGAATAAACGAGGAGCGCGAAGTCGGACTTTTTGTTGTTGTTTCAAGGACGGCGATTTGCATTTGGGGCTGCTGAAGCATATTTCTGGGACGGAGGAGGTCTGGACTCATAGAGCCAAGTCAAGCATGGAGTTTGCAGGACACAACAGGATAAGGACAGGGCAGGTCTGGGTAGGTCCAGGTGTGATTTTATCTCTTCTCGTCTTCTCATTTTTTTTTTCTTTTTCTTTTCGTTTTCCTCCCTCTCCTCTCAGCGGAGGGCCGGAGTTATGGCTCCGGAGCAAAAAGCAAATATCATCAAAAAACGGCGGCGACATACAGGACAGGCCCATCAGGCGTTTCCAGCACACTCTACGAAGGGGAGAAGTGGGTAAGGTTGGGGGAGGAGGTCCGGCGGCGGCTGCTGAAGTCATGTGGAATTGATTGCATTTCACTCTGCTAGGGCATCATAGGCTTCATTACATATCAATAAATGCAAACGGCTGCAGGAAGTCAGTCCCTTCCTCTCCTTGTCGCTTGAAGAGTACCCAGCGTGTGTTGTTTTGAAACACCACACACACACAGCTATGACATATAATTTGTGTGTTACCATAGTTATTGGACTTCAGTGTTATGACTTCTAAAAGGTCCCTGGACTGACTGGCACGTGGGTTTGTGGCTTACGACTTTTGCCCCTCCACACCTCGGTAGAGAAACCCTCCCCCCCCCCCCTTTCCCCTCGTTCCTCACCCCTGTAGTCGGATTGATAGCGGCGGCACAGCGGCATTGACAGCGACGCGTCCACTAAAAAGTCCCCTGAAAGTACAGAGCCTAGAGAAGGCTTACAGCCCAATTACAGGGTCTCGGTGGGCTGTGATAAGTGGGAATTCCCGTTACGGAGTACCTAGTGTAGAGAAAGGAAACACACACGCGCCCACATTCGGATGTCCCATGACCCGTCGCCCGTCGTTCCATGATTTCCTAGTCCACTGCAACGCGCACACCTCTCTACCGAATCTGCACGGGACGAGACGAGATCTGTTTCGCTCAAACTTCCTCCACAAGCACACAACAGCATCGTTGCAGACTTCTATTTTCAGCGTTTCTCCTCCCCCAAAACCCACTCTCTCCACACACACACACACACACTCTCTCTCTCTCTCTCCAACGCCACCCCCCCAATCAGATGACGACGGTCTCTTTCTTTGCTCTGACGACGACGTTCTTGGTCATGACTCTTTTGCAGTGAGGAAGGACAACGCAGCGACCTGCTACGATTAGGACTCTTTCTCCCTCTCAACTCGCTTCCTCAATCGTCTTCCTGCCTGTCAATCATTTTGTTGCATTGTGCCTTCGCGATCCAGAGTGAGATGTTCCACGCGTCCAGAACGACGAATCGCCTCAGGCACCACCACCAACACCACATCCGCCACCAGCATACTTGAGAGAAGCTTGAACCACAAGCAAGACTCTCCTGCCAATCGATCCTCCTCCTCCTCGTCCTCCCCACTGCTCCCACTCCTCCTCCTCCTCCTCCCTGTCGAGGTCCGATCCACGACCTACCTCGACCACAACCGCCACACCTTCTTCTCTCACAATCTCGACCTAACGGCCATTAGCTCACGCCAATGAAACCGTCCTCGTCGTCCTCCTGCGATGATACCGCCTGCAGCGCTGTTCCTCCCTCCACGACCCTAGGGACGGCCCTCTCCCTTTCGCCGTTCCTCGCCACCTTTGTCCTCGTCTCCGTCACCGTCTCGCGCACCCTCTTCCCGCGCCTGTCTCGCTTCAACGCCGTGCGCGATGGCGAGGACCACTTCCTCCCAGCCTCGGCGCCCCCGACCCTGCAACAGGTCCACGCCGAGCACGGCTCCAAGTCTCTCCGCCGCCGCGTCGCCGCCGCCACCTTTGCCACCACCATCGGCCTGGCCACCGTGCTGGGCGAGCTGATTCTCTCCGAGATTGCCGATGTCGTCTCTGCCGGCGCCCGAGATACCGCCCTGGGCATCGTCGTGCCCACCTTGCTCGTCGTCCTCGTCGTCCTCATCCCCTTCCTCGAGATCCAGAGCGTCCTCGCCGCCTCCGGCCTGTGCAGCTTCCAGCGCTCCTCCCGTGGCCGTTTTCCTCGCTGGGCCTGGACCCTGCAGACCCTCGGCTTTGGCCTCTGGCTCCTCGTCTTCTGGAGCATCGGCAAAGCCGTCCCCGCGGGCGCTGCTGGCGGGGCCGCCGACCAGGCCGACGGGTTCCTGTACTCGCGTGCCGCCAGGCTCAAGGGCAGCTTCGACGCCACGGGCATCTCGATCGCGACGAGATGGCGCGAGGGCAGCTCCTCCTCCTCCTCTGGCGGCAGCGGCAGCCTTGACGGCTGGTGGACGGCAGACACGCTGGCGCGGGCATGCCTGGAGCGCATCGGGGTCATCGGGATCTCGCTCATGGCGCTGCTGTCCGGGTTCGCGAGCGTGAGCAGCCCGTGGTACACGCTCATGGACAGCACGGCGCGGCGCAGGCGGCCTGTCACGGATGCCGACGTCGCGCGGAAGCAGGCCGGCCTGGACGCCGCGGCGGAGCTGCTGTTGACCAAGAGGCACCGCCTGCGGTCGCTGCAGACGAAGATGGCCGCCACCACCGAGTCGAGCCCCACCGCAAGGTCTCCCGGCGGCGTCATGGGCAAGATTGTCGGCTCGCTCAAGGGCATGGGCGGGGGCGGGGCGGGGGGCGGCGACGCGGCCGAGGTCAAGGCCCTGCAGCTGGAGATCTCGGGCCTGGAGACGATGGAGGCGAGCCTGGGCTCGTCGCTGGCGGCGCTGCGCAACAGGCAGGCCGCAGAGGCCCGCGCAGGCACGGCAGTCGGCAGGCTGCTCGCGGTGCCGGCGTACGTCTTCAGCGTCTACTGCGTCTACCGCATCCTCGCCACCTCGCTCACATCGTTCCGCCGCCTGTACTACCCCGCCTCGGGCGCCTTCTCCTCGTCCGACCCCATCAACCGCTTCCTGGGCCTGCTCGCCAAGCACTGGGACCCGAAGCTCGACCAGACCGCCTGGGCCCGCCAGATCTCCTTCCTCCTCTCCGGCGTCATCCTCATCGCCTCCGCCAACGCCGTCGTCCAGACCTTCCACATCTTTGCCCGCTGGGCCCCGGGCCTCCTGCACCAGGCCCAGGCCAACCTCGCCCTCATCATCGGCCAGATCAGCGCCACCTATGTCATCAGCGCCGGCCTGCTGCTCCGCTCCAACCTGCCCCGCGACGTCGGCAGCGCCGTCGGCCACGCCCTCGAGAGCGCCCTCGAGCCTGGCTTCGTCGACCGCTGGTTCGAGTCGTGGTTCCTCCTCAGCTCCGCCGCCACCGCGCTGGGCATCTGGGTCGGCAGGAGGATACATGGGCCGGGAGGCGGCTTTGGCGAGTGGGGGGAGTGGGACGAGTTTGTCGGCGAGGAAATGGGCGAGAAAAGGGCATGAGAAGCAAAACAGGGGAAAAAAGGAAGAGGAAGGCAAGGAAGGAATATACCTTTTTTGTGTGTATGTGTCTCGCTCTCTCTCACTCTCACTCTCTCTGGTCTGGAGATTTTGGGTTCATCATTTCATTGTATGATAGCAGCAGCAGCAGCAGCAGCCAGAAAGAAAAGAAACCAGCAAGTCTGTGTAAATAGAACTGATTGACCGACTGTTGTCTAAATTTTGCCATGCCTCATCCAACATTGTCAGGTTCCTCGTGGTGATTTTAAACCCTTCTATTAATCCGAGCCAACCCAGCGTGTGTCTTGTCTCCTGCATTCAAGCCCGCCCTTAGGATGGATAGCCAGTACCAGGGGAAACCGTGAACTGCCCGCCTTGCCTTGCTAAGGTCCTGGTGATCCAAGGCGGGCGTGCGTGTATATACATGGCAGGGCCTCTCTCTCAAAGCCAGCTCGTAGACCATTGAAATGAATAAATAGATTGAAGAAAAAACACGGTTGAATTCTATGAGTACTGGGGTTGGAGGTCAGATACGCCTCGTCTATCATACGTTTGCAGCAACGTCTCCGACTTTTGGAAAGAAGAAAAAAATCAAGCAACATGTCAACAGTATCCTCCTCACCTTCACTGCTCTCTCTCCTCTCTCCCTCTCTTTCTCTCTCTCTCTCTCTCTTTCTCTGACCACATCAACCATCATATATATCTTCAGGCGGAATTAAAACCCCTTCTTATGAAACGACAACAACAACAACAACTTGTATCACGGCGATTCATTCCCTATCAATAACCCTCTAAACCCCTTTTGTTTTGCGTTGCTCAGTGGCAAGCCAACACCACCTTCTCACCACGCACCACCATACCAGAGCATCCACCTTCTGTCCAACCACACCTTCTTCCCTTGTCCATCTTGACAGGTCAACCTCAGCTCAGATATAAGGGTCTCTCCTCCTCATCGTATCCGTCCCAGACATCAAAAATATGTGCCCTAGAAAGGAAAAAGAAGAAAGAAAGAAGAAGAAGAAAAGATTCACATGCCAACCCTTCCGCCTCTTTCGTTGATGACAAAGGCTGCAAGGCTGAAGAGATACGAAGGTATGGATCAATCAAACGAGGATTTGCAAAGACGAAGAGTCATATGAGGATGACTTGAATGGAGAGAGGAGAGAAAAATATTGGAGACAAGTCGAGCGAAGGGGGAAAAAAAAAAAGGATGCTGAGAAAAAGACCCTGCCACGCCTAAGACCGCGCCACCTTTTCAAACCCTGATCTTTTTTATTCCGAAAAGTCAATAGATGAAAGAGAATCATCAAAACCATGTCTGCCATGTGGGGGAAGAGGGCCAATCTTCATCTTGTAACAAAGAGCTCTCCGGCCACAGCAGTGCCAAGTCTGACATGAGAGGGCAGACTGAGGGAAAACACTCCCAGGGTAAATCGTGCCTTTTCTTGTGAACTGCTGAAGCTGTGCACATCTGAAAACAAGGGACGAGGTGGCGGGGTATATCACGAATCTCTCAAGAAGGGACAGGGCGGCCACGGCGGCCCTTGGCTGTGGTGGACACGGTTGTCCAACCATCAGCATCGACAACTGGGGTTGTGGGAGTCGAGGGCTGCTGATCGCTGCCTCGTCGCTGCTCGTTGCCCCTGCGGCTGGGCTGGCGACCCTCAAACGAGCGTCCTCCTCTAGAGGCACCACCTCCGCGACGATCACCTCGGGGTCCGGAGCCGGCACCCCGGGCGGCGCCAGAGGAGCGCCAGTTGCCGCTATCGTTGGCCCGAGACTTGAAGGGTGCACGGTCTTCGGCAGACTCGCGAGTTCGAACAGAAATCTTCTGCTCCGATCCGTTCACACCGTTCTCAGCGGCAGCCCCGGTGGTCTCAACATCCTTAGGAGCAGCCTCTGCAGCATCGGTGGCCTCGGCGGCCTCCGCGGCCGGAGCATCTTCAGCAGGAGCTGGGGCATCGGCCTCGGCAGCGGGCTCAACAGCGGGCTCGGCAGCCTCGGCGGCAGCCTTCTCAGAGGCCTCCTTAGCAGCTGCCTCCTTAGCCAGCCGCTTGTCCTCCTTGGCCTTCTCTTCAGCTTCCTTCTTCTCCTGCAGCTCCTTCTGCTTCTTCTCCTCAATCTCGCGCTCACGGGCGGCAGTATCAATAGGCCTGGCAGCACCGAAAGGACTAGCTTTGGACTCGGAGCTGGTAAGGGATGGCGACATGACACCTGGTGCCTCGGAGATGGTGCGCTTCTGCAGGTTCAGTCTCGGCCGGCCAGCAGGAGCAGCTGGGGCGGCGGGCGCTAGAGCAGGCGATGAAGGGGCCTCGCTGCCAGCACGGGAGGGAACAGGAGACTTGCTAGCCGGAGCGTCGGGTCGCATTTTGGCGCGCCAGTCGAACTCCTGCTCAGCAGCGGTCGGGGCACGAGGCTCGCGAGGGGGGCGAGACTCCTGACGGGATTCCTGACGGCCCTCACCAGGACCCCAGGCGGCAGGGGAGGCTCCGCGGTTGGCGTACGAGTTGGTCCGCTCAGTCATCCTGTGGCCAGATCGGCTGCCAGCACGAGATCCACCCCGCTCCATGGGCGGAGGGGCGACGGGCGACAGAGGGCCCTTGCGCTCCCAGCTCATCTGGCTATAGTCAGGACCAGCCGCTCGCGGCTCGCGGAACTCACGGGGTTCACGGGCTTCGGTGAACTCTCGAGGGCCACGGTTGTTGTTGTTGCTACGGCCGGGAGCATCAGGGAGGGGACCTTTGCGTGTCCAGTCGGAGAAGTCTCGGTTGCTCTCATTGCCGTATCGGTCCTTGGCTGTGTGGAGAGGTTAGCACAATTACTCCACTACACAAGAACTTTGTAGGAGTCTGGGACATACGAGGATCGGCAACGCGGATTCGGATGTTGCGGTTGAAGAAGCTCTCCTCGTTAAGAGCCAGAGCCTTCTTGAGGTCATCCGGGGTAGCAAACTCGGCGTAGCCAAAGCCCTTGGGGCGCATCTCAGCCCGGTCCTCGACGATGCGAACGCTGACGACCTCGCAGCCTGCACCAGTGAAGAACTCGGTCACGGCCTCCTGGTTGGCATCGTACGAGAGGTTTCCGAGGTGAGCCGTGTAGGGGGGCTTGTCGGGGATAGGAAGCTCCTCGCGCTCCTGACGAGCATAGCCTGTTACAAACAACAATGTCAGATCACAAGCCGAGACGAATTGTGGCGCGTGTCAAGTTGGCCTCACCTGCAAATCGATCACTGCCGCCGAATCCACCAGATGCATCGCCGCGGCTGTAGCTAGAAGTGTAGGTGGAGCGCTGGCGGTCGGTTGCAGGGAGGGGTTGGGTGCCTTATTTTCAACGTCAGTCGCTGGTAGGTTTTCGGGTGCATTTGTAGCACCAATCGCTTGTAGAATGGCAGCTCACCAGAGGCTAGCAGGAGATGAATGTGGTCAGCAAGATGTTATGCATCGGAGAGGCAGGAAGGTCAAGGGGTAGCAAACTCACCATAGGTCTCTTCGACCTCATCGGCCCAGTTTCCACCGCCAAAAGCTGAAAGACGGGGGAGGGGTTAGCTCTGCCATGCGACGAGGGTGGGAGGGGCACAGCAACCGGGCGGCGAGGGGCACAGGGGGGAGGAGACGCACAACCATCATTCATGAACTCATTAAGCGACAGCTTCTGGGCCTTTTCCTTCTTGGGAGCTGTTGGTGATAGGACTGTCGTTAGCAGACGTACTCGCAAGGCTGCTACTGGGCCAGGTGGGTGGTGGGTTGCTGGGCGGGGTGCATCGTACGCATGATTGCGGTGTTTGAATGGGACTTGACTACGCGCGACACTTAGTCGTGGCACGTAGACAAGCTGGGAAGATATTGATGGCCACGAAGTCTCGGTCGTTCGAGGATTCGCGGGCAAGGTGCAGAGACTGAGAACTGAGATCGAAAATTGGTGGGCAAAGTCGTGGTCCGGGGTATAGAATACGTCCGGTTTTCGACTCGTGGTGGCGCTGAAATAACGCTACTGGTGGGGTCAGCTGCGGCAGCAAATCAGAGTATCCTGGGTCTTCTCCTCAATCGTCGTTGTGGAGAGATGTGTGGACGGCCTCAGCTTGTGGTCACTTGGTGGTTGAGTTGTCGAGGTTGCGATGGACAAGGTCGATAAAAAGGTTGTGGTGGTTGTGGTTGTGCCTTTCTTTTGGGGAGGAACTTCACTAGCGCGGAAATTTTTAGGTCTGTCTGTCCCTTCCCACCCCGCAGGTCAGGCAGGCAGGTCGCAGGCACGGCAGGGAAGGGGGGATGGGACTGAGTGAGGGCCCCTTGGCCTGCACAGCTAGGTCTGGGGCCCTTGGGGTTAGTGTCAGTGTACCAACTAATCACTTTAGGGATTAGCACGATCTGCCCTCGGTGATGCAAGGTGGGAAATATGCAATCAGGAACTGCCCATTGAAATATTCATCTATCATAGGTAATACTTACTTCCTCGGTCCTTCCTCTACCATTTATTACCTGACAACGCACAACTGTCACCCAGAAACGAACCCTCCTCATCATCATCACCTGCAAATCACCAACGCAGCCAAGGTTCCATTGTTCATGGTCCGGGCCAATCACTGAATCTGCTGCAGCTGGCAAATCTCCGTGTTTTGTTTCTTTCAGACGAGTTGCTATTGTGCTTGCCGGATCAATGGCCTCGTCTCAGCCCCCTTCTGATCCCCAACAGCGGGCGACCAGGACAAAGAATGAGCTACCTGACGGAGTCACAGAACTACTGGCCAAGAGCCTGCAGGTAGGGGCTGGGGCAGGAGCATGTGGGCTCCTGTTCGGCGCAACAGCTGGTATCGTCCGTGGGACTACTCCGGTGCTGTTCTCCATAGTGTCAGGCATACAGTGGTTTGGCTTGGGATCCGTTTATTATGGTAACTTCAGGCTTTCAACCTCTTTCTTTTGGTATGGAACACCGGGCTGATTGTCAGACAGGCACACGAAGCATGGCCATTGCAAGATATGGGCCAGGGCATGAGGTTACGCCCTCACAAAAAGTCGGAGCCAGTGCCCTGGGTGGGGCCGTCTCGGGCATGACTGTTGGAGGAATAATGCGTGCGTCAATGGCTTCCTCCACCATAGAGATTTGACATTGCCAAAATACTCTACTGACTGTGTGTAGGCGGTACCCGGAATATTCTCCCTGCAGCTTTGGTGTTTTCGCTGCTCGGAAGTGGTGGTCAATATGCAGTCAACAAGTGGACCGGCTCAAGCGATGCACCAACGGAGACTAAGAGCAGTAGTTGGCTCGCCAAGTTCAGTCCGATGAAGAGACTCAGCGACCAGGAGTATGAGACCATACTAGAGGACAAATTGCTCAGGCTGGAGGCCGAGATTGCGATCATTGACGAAGACATTGCGGCGTTGAAAGCCCAAAAGCAGAAGGGGCATGAATCTACGAGGCAATCACCATCAACAACGACCCGGCAGCATCCATGATGGCGACTGAATCAGACAGGGCAATGACCCCTCACGACAGGCATTGGGAGGATGGACGTGAAGCACACTTTTACACGAAAGCGATCACACCGAAGAATACAATACCGCCAAACATCGAACATACCGAAAGCATACCACAGCTTTAATCCAATCTTACGTAAAGACTGATGACAGACTTTCACCAACATCTCGAATGGCCCGGAATAAAATTCAAGATCAAGCAGATTTTGTATGACGGTACGGCATCAGGCAATATTCCAGAGAACGACTTTTGAGATACTTGCAGTTGCATTTGCTTGCATGTGCTACTTAGAAAGGCGCTGGATTGTCACATATCACCGCTTACGACCCCAACTCTGTCTCCTTGGACGCCTGTGTCACACTTTCTGGCGCCAAATAACCCTCCGCCGAGACACTATCAGGTACCGACTCTGGCCTGTAGTAATCCTCGCCCTTGAACTTGGATCCACCAGGGCCAGGTGGGTTCGAGCCAACGTTGTTGGTGGTTGCACTCTCGCCCTGGTCCAAAATATCGTTACCCTTCCTCTCCTTGCCGGCGCCGACAATGTCAGACCTGCCGAGCGCCTCACGCGTCACAACGTCGTTGTCGTTCTCCCCAGTCTCTTCGAATTTGGATTCGGGGTCGCCAGTGCCCTCAAAATGGGTGCCGCGGGTTTGCCTATGGTGATAAGAGTCAGCGCAGCTATTTCCAAAGCTTAGAAGATAGAAGATAGGCCGTCAGAAGGAGATGCTTACCTTCCGCGGTCGTCCAGTTCACCGCCCTCCTCTAGTGGAATATGCTTGTTGTAACTGGCGTTTGTGCTCAGCTCAGAGCCGTACTTGACCTCCACGCCGGGAAACTCGTTCTCGACACCGGTGTTGATGCCAGCATCATCTATCGAAGAGTTGTTAAGTCCCTGCTTAGCCTGGTAGCTGTTGAGATCGGCCTCGGCCTGCTTGGCGATGCGGTTCAGCTCCTCGTTGGTGGGTGCCATTATGCCGGTAGGTAACTTTTGGGAGAACTGCTTAAGGATATGTGTCAATGGATGGGACTGAAAATGGTGTGTAGCCTCGGTCTGCGAAGATTGATTATACAGATGGCATGAAGTACACAACGCCAAATTCGGGTCCTCCAGCAATTATACTCTTCGAACAAGACTCGTCTTTATATACGACACTTCTCACTCCACACCTAAGTTTTGATGCTCTGTTATCAGACGTCATACACCAATGTCACTACTGATGTAATGATGGGCACCCATCACAGTAGGCCGATGGCCACCACCAAAGCGTGATGATCTCATAGTGGCCACCTCCTCCCAAGAGCCCCGGCATGCTCAAAACACCAGCACGACAAGTCATTACCAAATATATCTAGAACTTTGTTTGTCTGCATGCAAATTGGTGCATTTCCTTTCCCTACTGATGTAATATCTAGAAGTCGCGCGAGGCTCCAGGATCCGCTCGGTCAGATTATGGTCACCATCCAGCAAGCAGGTGGACCCGTGAACCCCAAAGCGCGGGCGCCACCATTCGATGCGTGCTGAAACAGTCGATTCCGGAGCAAAATTGCCACAGCGAAACGTTCCAACAGGTCGCTGCTGTAGGAGAAGTTGCTCCGAGCACTTATCTTCCCAGTAATCACTTTTTATCTGACGGCATCCTTTCATTGATAGCCCTCCTTGACGTACAACCCATCTATTTCATTTTCAGTAGGTAGCTAACTGATCATTGTTGCCCTCGAGCGTGTCGGCTCAGTAACATCTTATACGATGAGGGAAGATATTCGATTTCTGTTGTGGAAATGATTGATGATTCTTCCCTTCTCGGCTAGTACTCTCCCGTCACAGAAGCAAGCCTCTCATCCCCCTGGTTATATTTCCTCGGCTTTATACTTGCAGCAGGAGCGTCTGTAGCGCAAGCCTCCTCCTCAGAGGCACGAACGCCATTAACATTGCCCTCCCTGCTCTCCAAATTCGAGGATACTTTTCTGCATGGATCTTGGATGGGGATATGATTACATGTCGACTGCTGACGATAAACAACGAAGGCTGTCTTTTGGATTCATACTCGTGGGTAGTGATATCCCGCCATGAATGTCCAGGGTGTAACTATGCACTTTGTAGTTACCGATGTGGTGACTCAATCATGGTTATATATACTCTTGGGTGACTAGCATCATCTCTGGCGTGGGATACGTGACAATCCAATGAGGCTCATCGTGATGTTATCTGCCGTCGTCCTGTTCTAACCAAGTAATTGGTAACAAGCACGGAGAATCTTGTGCTCTCTTTCGGGTCTGGATTCACCCCATCTCACAGGGACATCATCTCCTGCATATCCTCCACAGGGCCCATCGAAGGAGCCCACGTCGTCGGCCTGCCGTGCATGACCTTTTGCCACACGGGGCTCTTGGCCTTCACTTCAGCCCACCGCTGCAGCTCCGCGGGCACGAGCTCGGCATTGCCAGCTTCAACGCAGCGCAGCACGAGCGGGAGGAGATGGCTGTCGAGCACCGTCGGCCCCACCTGGGCACCAAAAGTCCATTCGCCCTCGGTTGCGGAAGCACCACTCTGCCTGCGGTGTCCTGCGATCTCTGCGAAGATGGCCTGCAGGTCTGCGAGGTGTTTGGTCTTGACGGCTGGCTGGAACACTACGCCGTTTCCCTTGTTGTGGCTGGATGCAATTGATCGAGAAGAGTCAGTAATGGCTGCCGAATGTCGATAATGGCATGGTGAGAAACAGGTGCCAAAGATGGGGGGCACGGCAATCTCAGGTCTGGAGCAAGGATGGGGCGGGGGAGGTGCGGCTTACAATTCGAGTTTGACCTCGAGAGCTTTGCGGTATTCCGGGCTGAGATCAGTTCTCTTGAGGATATTTTCCACAGGCGAACGGTTACGCTGCGTCATCTCTGCGGTCGGGTTCTTGTTGCTGAACGACAGGCCAGGAATGGCATGAAACCTCTGGAGGAGGTCCTTGATGCCCGCGGCGTGCTCCGTCGGCAACATGGCCGGGTAGTGCTTCTCGGCCAGGTAGAGCGAGATGGAGATACTGTCGGTGAGCGGCTGCTCGAGGACGCTGCCGGTCATGGTGGGAACCTGGCCCTTGGGGTTCACCCTGAGGTATTCCTCTCTGAGGTTCTCGTTCTTTTTATGGTTGACGAAGCTGAGGTTGATCTTCTGGGGTGGCCTCGCGCCTTGCGTTGTAGGGCCGAGTTGGATGGTGTGGCGGGCCATCATAGAATAAAGGGAGAAGGGGGAGGAGTAGAGTGTATACTCTGCATTGGCCAACTCAGCCATGTTTCTTTAGTAGTCATATGATGTGTTGAGTATGAAGTGAAGGGTAACGAGCAGAATTATGTCAGCAACCCTGTTGTAGAGAGAACAGTGGGTGACAATATTATTGTAACGACTGAGGCGAGGGGATTACCATGGAAATCCGATTCCAACTCGACGACCTAAAAAGGTGAGACATTATTAATACAGTAGATGGCTAGGTAGTTGCTTCTAGTCAGCAAGGAGGATCCTCATTGGCCTTGATTCCTCCAGTCTACCACTGGAGAGACCCCGCAGTGGGAGGGGTTCAAAATATTTGCGTTGCTCCCACTTCAGTTGATACATGTAATAATAAATGTACTATAGTATTGGTAACGAAGGGGATGAATGGTAAATACATTGTGATAATACACTGTCACTCGCCCTTACAGTATTTCTTTTTAAATCATCTTGGGATACTTATTTACATACTTAAAGGCAGCCCACGAAGCTGTGCAAATCACAAGGAAGTGTCACAAATGTGGTCTGATGACGACGTCCTCCTCTTCCTGTCGTCCGATAGACCGCAACGCTCTCTTCCACCATCGACTTGGGCCGCGTATGGTAGATGAGTTCTCATGTTGTAGAGTAGAACTCAGCTGCTCATACCAGCGCCATCCAAGGAGGCACAAAAGGATGAGCACAACAGACGCAGCCATAGTGACAACTAAGTATTGTGTTAACTATTGACTAGCTAGATGGCAATTCACAGACACTCATGCTCTATCGGAGATAATAAACTTACGGGACGCTGTCAAAGCCTGGTTCCGACTCCAAGGCTGTGAATCTGGTGGGCTGAAGTCGACGATATTGAGAGCCATCAGACTCGAGATCCATGACAAGGGTGTCTGATCAATGGTCGAATATCAGCACCTGAAATAATAAAGGGGACACAACCTACTGAATGGAGATGCTTTACAAAAACCACTGTCGCTGCTGTGAAGACAACGAAAATTTGAGATTGTAGCTCGGAGTTGACGACCCCTTCCGCATTGACCTGGCGCTGCCGCAAGTCTAGAAGAGTGACAAGCTGCGACCGGATCAGTCCACGCGTCCAGCCAGAAAAATGGCCAGGGAGGAGAGTGAAGAGGCAAATATCTTCTCTGAGATTCATGCCCGGCTAGGCTGGGGCAGTGACTAACCGACATCCTGACCCTCTGTGCATCCTCGTCCAGGCGCTTCAATTTCATCTGGGCCTGCTTCATCCAGCGCTCCAGCTTGTTCTGCTCCTCTTTCTCCTCCAACTCCATGAGATCCCTGCAAACCAGCTCTTTCTCCTCCTGGACCCGGCGTATCATGGCGAGTTCATCGAGTATGTCGTCGATCATAAGGAGATAGTCTGTCTCTCTTCGGATGGCGTCTTTGAATGTCCTCGCGGTTTGGCCGATACACTGTTTGTATTCCTCGTACGCTTTGGTCACTTGGCCAGACTAGATGTCGAATTTGTCAGTTCGCAGCATGACCACGACTTGGAACAGTCGCAATGATTAATAAGCTCGCGGGCTTGGTATCAAGAGGGAGATGACTGACCACGAAAGCGACCTCACTGGCAAAGGCATTCAGATAGCTCCCGCCACCATCCGACAGGTGAGGTTCATATTTGAAACACTCCTCGACGATGATTCTCGCCATACGCTTACCCTCAGTCCTGGTAGTAGACCAGCTGTCGGGGCCATGTTGTTGACGCGCGTTGCCGGCCTCCTCAATCTCACTCGAGATTTGATCGTACCGCTGTTGTATCTCATGCGGTAGTGATCGCTTGTTGGAGCAATCCCATTCTTCTGGGTACGCAGTAATGACAAGATCTGTAGTCGGATGAGCAGGAGCGCATGAAAATGGCAAATCGGGATTGTGAGCCATATCTATTTGGCTTCTGAGGAACAAACCTTTCACTCTCCAGATCCAGATTTGAGAGACAACCAGGATCTGATCTTGGGTATTGAGGCCATGGTTACACGTCCTGGCACCATCCTCCAGGTCATGGTCTCTCTCGTGCTCCCGGACTGCCGCGATTCTCTCACAGGGCCGAGAACGTTTCCTATCCAAGTAGCGGGAGATCACCTGTGCTCTGTCCCGGCGGGCCAGCTCTCGATCCTCGAGGAACTCGTGACAATATTCATCCAATGTTTTTGCAGAGGGGATCTCGCCCTGAAAGACTTGATGCAGCTCGCCCAGGCGTACGACGTGCTCTGTCACCTGGGATGGCCGGTCTCCTGCCCTCCAACAGTCGAGGATCTGTCTTGCTGTGTCCTGCACGTCTCTCCTTTTCTGGTGACCTTCGTCGCTGGGAGTCTTGTGATAATGATGCCGTGGTTGTTGAACGTCCATGTTGATTATTGGAAGCTGAACATGGTCAGCCACAGACTGACAAGAAATCATGCGAGCAAGGGATTTCGATGAATGGGTCTGGATTCTCTTACCACAGCGAAATAGGCGTCTCCATCCGCCACACCTGGTAGTTGCATTCGCTGTTCCCATTTCAGTCACCTGTCACGGGGGATTTGGAGAGTTTGAAGACGGAATTCAGTCCGGGCACTCACATGATATTTGGAAGTTGTGAGACACAATGGGAGTCTCATTCTCGCCATGAAAACTCTCATCCAGTAGTACTTCACGGCCCTATCCCTTCCAGGAGAAGATGTAGCATTGGTTTCTTCTCCCTGGCCATCTGTCGGTGGAAGAAAGATTTTGTCCATAGCAGTCTGCAACCATTGAAACTATCATCACAAACGGCCATGATTAGCGCCATAAATAGCATCAGAACTGTCACTTTCCAATCAAACTTACATTTGCGGCCGGAAAGTGTATCCAGCAGCTCGATATGGACTGGGAGCTATTCGAATCAGATGACAGCCAAGTGATTAGCTGGCGACGCCCAATCTCCTCAGTCAGAGATGTTGCTGCATAGAGTAATTCGAACACCGGCTTCGCGGCGTTCTGTACATATCTGATCTGTAAAGCGTTTGTGGGATTATCGCTGTGCCGGTATTCAGACTGAAACAGGGCAGATATTCGACCATTGAAGTGAAGAGAAGATGTATACCGGGGCGGCCCTCGGGATTCCCAGGACCACAAGTCGTGGTCATGCTTCTTGAACAATGCCAAAATGTCACACTCATCTCCTTCTTCCTCGTCCACCAGGAAACAACCAGCGCGGCCTCGAGCACAGTCCATGGGCGTCTGGAGAAACATGTCGTAGGCGTCCGTCTTGGCCCCAGAGTCGAGCAAGATCTTGATAGTCTTGGTCTGGTGGCCTAGAATGGCACAGCGCAACGGCGTAGAGCCGTCGTGATCGCGTGGGTCGACTTCGGCACCATTCTGCAGGAGGCACTGCGTGATGGTCTTAAAGTCGACGGCCAAATGCAACGCGGTACAGCCTCTCGCATCTGTTGCATTGACGATGCCTAGCATGACGCTGTCTCCGGTGGCAGATTCAAGCAGAGCCCTGACGGCCTCCAGCCGCAGCTGCTCCGGAATTTTGTCTCCCCATCTACACTGCAGCAGGTAGTGCAGGGGCGGCGAGCTCCACGGGTCGATACGCCATGTCTGCAGCAGTTCAGGTCGCTCCTGAAGGATATCTCGAATGCCCTCGCAGTCAAACGCATCGATAGCCTGTTGGACGGCTGCGACATGGCGTTCCTGATTCGCTAGACTCTGTCTGCCTTCTGTTGCAGACGAGAGAGATGCGTCTGAGGTCGACCGTAGCAGATATGGGCTTTCTGATACTTCGGAATTGGCTGGGGATCGAGGCACGGAGATCGAGGCTGACCGGTTGCTTGCATCGTATGATTCCAACGCCGGCGCACCATTGGGATCCATTTTTGACGAAAGGGTGAGCGACTGTTCCTTACTGACAACTGAGTTCGCTTTTTTCTCTCTTTCTTCTTCTAAGACTATTCGTTATGATGTTGATGCTTGAGGTCTAGCGATGTATAAGTCGAAGGCTCTCAAGAGTATTCCCAGGACTTGAGCCGAGCATAGTAAAGCCCTGCAGGTGGCTGGGCGAGACCTGTTGCTCCAAGATGGCGTCTGCATCCTGCGCGCACACAGGCTGCCATCGTCTTAGCCAAGCCCCTGTCAGTGTATGCA
Source organism: Cryphonectria nitschkei (assembly GCA_006503525.1). NCBI lineage: Eukaryota > Fungi > Ascomycota > Sordariomycetes > Diaporthales > Cryphonectriaceae > Cryphonectria > Cryphonectria nitschkei. The sequence goes on along the minus strand of LAZJ01000358.1, from coordinate 162,517 downwards.
TGCCGCTTGAGTCCTCAGCTCCGATGATCAGCAGCTGCTGCATCTCTTCCTCTGTACAAACAGCCTGAGAAATCAAAGGGCAACCACCTTGCTCACTTGACCTTTGCGTCCTACTGGAGTACAGCCTCGTTTGAAGAGAAATCATGTTGCCGGCGCTGTTGTACTACCACAGAGGGACGATTCAAACCTTGGGAGGAGGAGGTAAAGGTCGTGTCACCAACTTTGCAGAAGTGACGCAATGGCTGAGAAAATGAAGCCTGCAGCGAGCGTGACAGCCCGTCACTCCGGCGGGAATTCAGGCGGGCGCGAGAATGGCAAGAATAGTCGTTCTTTTATCATGTAAAGTATATTCTAGCCAACCCTTCCTTTCCCGTGAAAAAGGAAGGGGCCCGCCGGGGGGGGGGGGGTTGAATAATAAGAAGTCTAGGACAAGGTTAGCTCTCCACTGATGAGACTAAGCATGGGCTTGCTTGTATGGCCAACGGTTAGAGGCTTCTACTATGGGAAGGGACGATGGACCACGGCAGCTGAGCCGTTGTTGTCTATGTCTAGCAAGTGAGCAGGCACGTGCTGCCTGTCTGACCTTCATAGCCCCTAACCGCTGACGTGCAGAAGATAAGGGGAAGGAGAGGAGAGGGAGAGGTACCTGCATGTCGGTGAGGAAATAAACATCAGGAGATACAAATTTATAGGAGTAATTAACCCGTAGAGGTCATCGGAATCTCGCTGCAGATGAAGAGTGGACCCCCTAAACTTCGCATGGGTACCGCCCTTGTGGGCCCTGAACCGCTCCCGAGAAGCTGGGTTCAGCGACGGACGGAGGGGCTCGCCTGTACATAGTAGTGCAATGGTAGTACTGTACTACCTACTGTGTAGGGTGGTATCTGCCCTAGGAAGGCAGGCCGGGGGTGTTGGGGCTTGTGGCGGTCCAGTAGGGGAGGAAAGAAGAGGGGGGGCGACAGAACTGCAGTATCTCCAAAAAGCTACTTGGACAGGTACCACGACAACTCCCTACAGCATCATAGTGATGCCAAGTACTGCGACCCCCAAGCACGACGTACCTCCAAAACCCAGTGCTCCCTCATCTCGGCCAGAACGGGAAGTGTGCTCGAGCTCAACAACCGTTCAACCGTTCGCCAACTTACACGTCGACCCCAATTTGGAGCTTCACTTTTTTTTTTCTTCGTCTTTTCCCTCTTTGCACCAGAGCCCCCTGGCACCAACATCATCACCTTTTCGGCCCTCGCGAACGGACAGTGCTCTGTCACTTATGTCCTGCCACAGCGTCAATTCTATTTCCTGTCCCATACTGGATCCTTCCCGCTAGCAGCGCTGACTGTGATTACAAACGGGTGCCGCGCCCCCTGTTGGTGGATGACGGAAACGTAACTACGGACCAGCATCGCATCGCACTCTCGGTCCAAGCGTATACAGTACATACATTAGCCTCTGCCGATTTCCGAAGCCCACAATCTCCTTGCGACGACCACCGTGCTACCTGCCCGCATGGTTCACGATCACTTTACTAGCCCTGCTCTCGCTGTTTCTTCTTCACGAGAACTGTTGCTGCCTTCCAACCCCCGTTTGAGAGAAGTCGCTCAATGAAAGATGCCAGCGATCCAGCCCTGTTTATGTAGGTCGCCCCGAGGCGGATCTTTCGGAGAGCCAGCTGGAGACGAGACACGAGAGAACTGACAGTCGCCTCACCTCCCAGATAGCAGAACGGCACGCGCCAGGTAGAGCGTCGCTGCCTCTGGCCACCACCACATCGACGACATGGCCCTTCTGAACCCCTCCTTCATCTTTGGCGTCTTCGTCGTCCTCTACTTGTCCTCCTTTGTCCTCTTCGCCGTCATCCGCTTCCTGACCGGCCTCTCGATCCAGCGCATCGGCTACTTTTCCCTACGCCGCCTCGCATATGTCCTCAAGGATGGGATCAAGATCGAGATCAGGGGCCTGGGCCTCAACGTCCACAGGCCGACCTTTGCCCAGCCCACATGGCTCAGCGTTGTCGTCAGCGAGCTCGTCGTCACTGTCGACATCCACGAGCTCGAGGCCAGCAGGATCGCCGGGGCGGCAGCAATCGATCCAGACGACCCGGCGGTCTATAAGAAGGGACAGGACCCTCACTCGTCGTCGTTGTCGCCGTCGTCGTTGAACCCGCCCAAGACCCCGATATCCCGGCGCCCGACCAATACGCAGAAGCGCAGCGAGACGTGGAAGCAGCTCACGCGCATCAAGGAGCGTATCAAGAAACTACACAGGAATGTTAATTGGCTGCGCATGGTAGATGTTGTAGCCACCAATTCGACCGTCAACATTGTGGGTGTGGGCAATGTGCAGTTTGGCAGCGTCACCGTCGCTGTCGACACCCGGCGCAAGATGGTCGACCGGGCCCGCTTCTTTTGGGCCTCGGGACCAAGAAAGGGGCATTCAAACCGTCAGGCCGAATGGATCATGACTGTACGGAGTGTGCTCTTCACCCCCCTCGGCGCCGAGTCGCTCGAAGTCCTCGATAACCTCACCTTGAACGTGCACGGGTTCCTGTACGAGACCCGTGACGGCCTGCGGGAGGCTTCCATCGCCCTGAAGCTGGGCCGCGTCCACGTCCCCCTGGATGAGATTCTCGACTCGGTCAAAAGAGCCCGGGAGAGCAAGATGACGGCCATTTCCACCCCTCCTCTCCCGCAGGAACCGATGGAAGAGTATGTCGACAAGGTTATACAAGAGATGGATCACCCGGGAAGCACCGACGAGCAGCTCATGCAGACCGTCTCCGATTCCAAGGAGTTTGTGAGCTCGATACTCCGAGGTATAAAGGAGGTGCAGTTTGCCGTCAGCTTTGTTGCGTTGACGAAGAAAATCGAGGCTGTCAAGACCGCCGGTCCGCCTGTCATTCTCAATGCATCCATGAAAGAGGTCGGCATCGATCTCCACCGGCTGGACCCAAAGTCTCCGGCACATAGGATGTACTTCCCTTCCAAGGATCTTGCGCACGAGGCCTTACTCGCTGCGCTATCGATCTCGATAGGGCTGGATGACGGGCACGGGAGTCCACAGCGCCTGATGTACGTGCCCATGGCGACCACGACCGTCAGGACCACCCTGCCCTCCAAGACGGTGGAGATCTCTGGCACCAGCGACCCAGAGCAGAGGAACGCCAATATCCTGTTCGCCAACTCCGTGGTGACGTCTCCTTCGGTGGATCTGGACCCAAAGCATCTTCCGCTATTGCTTGCCATGATGCGGCCTAGGTTAAAGGGAGGGAACCCACAGCCACCTCGAGAGCGGCATGGGCTCATCTCAAGACTGCTCCCGAAAGCCAATATCAAATTCTCCATGCACGAGCCCGTGCTCCGAATCTCATTGCCGCCCGTCAAGAAGGACGCGGATCCTGATGATTTCGACTTGATCATCTCCTCCATATCGTCAATATCCCTCGACGCGGAGTCGTTCCATTCGACCGTGGAGGAGCTTCATTATTCTTTAGCTTCTAACCTGAGGGTGCAGTCTCATAATCTCTATTATCAGACCTCGGGAGGCGAACGGTTCGACCTTGTGGAGACGGAATCGTTCGATCTCAAGGTGAACCTGAGCGCATCTCCCGATCTGCAAGTTGTTGCTGCTGGCAACCTACAAACATTTTCTATCCGGCTGGTTCGACCTGAGATCACGGATGGGCTACGACAGATCATCCGGCAACTCCGTCTCAGGGTAGAGCCGGACAAGCGCGGCTACTCAAAGTCGCAGAAGGAGGCTAATTTCCTACGCAGTTTGCCCCCATGGCTCCTGCATTTCAAGCTACAGGCATCAGAGTTCAGCGCTGAGATCGCCGGCATGGACGAGGAGATCTCCAACGAATCAAGGGGGATGTCCCTGTGCTTGGAGTCCTGGACTGCCGAGTATCGAGCACAAAGACTTGATGGGCTGCCTCGCCGCGGGGCTAGAAAACGGGCGAGCAGTCGTGTCAGCGTGTCCATCGACCCAGAAATCATCAAGAACCTGCCTGCGTCTCCCAGGAAAAAACATCAGACCCCTGGCGATGGGCGCCGCGTGGCCTTCCACGTTCGTGGCCTGGAGGCTTTTGTGGTCGAGTCAGCTGATCGGTGGGAAGTCGATCCCTTCATCAGGATGCCTCGCTTCGAGGTCGCCTTCTCTACCAACACCGACAACCAAGGACCTGTCTTCCACGTGCATTCCCATGTGAAGACCTTACTGGTGCAGTACTCCCTGTACCGACATTATGCCATCGGCGTCGCCGTGTCAGTCCTGCGGAAGGCCTTCATGCATGGGAGCGGTGATGCTGCATCGCCGAACATACCATCAACACCTGCCACGCCGAAGCACAAGAGCTCAGGCTCGCAGTATCTGTCGCCTCCTATGCCGGACTATCCTTTCCAGGAGCCTGAGGACACCAGCTCTGGCGCTGAGCTCATTGCCATCGACTTTAAGGCAGCCTTTGTGCAAATCAAAGCAGACATGCCGTCAGACCCGCCCATGATGTTGCATGTTTATAATCTCGAAGCGGGAAAACACCGCTGGTCATCGCCATTCTTCCACACGAAATTAATCAGGCTGTTCTCGGAGCCTCCCCGGATGCGTGGTGTGTGGGCCAAGATCATCAGCATCAAGCATGGGCGTCTTGATTATCGAGAGTCCCGTCGTAAGATGGCGACTGGTGGGTATCAGGACGAAAAGATGTACGACATTGTGACAGAGGCTGTCAGGGGGGCTGTTCCTCACGAGTTTATCATCAGCAAAGTCTCGGACAACATCACTAATGTCATCAAAGCCGTCGAGCAACTGCACCACCGCTTCAAGACCGGCACAAACGAGTACATCTTGGACAAGGGCCCGGTGGAGCCCAAGAATGTGCCCAAAGTGTCGTTCAGAACCAAAGCGCTGCTCTTTGAACTAGAGGATGGTGCGTTTGAGTGGAAGTTGGGCATGATCTATCGAGCTGGACGCATCGAGCAGATGCAGAGGCAAGCACGAGAGGAAGCCTTCCGGGTCAAGGTCAAGAAGATTCACGAGGAGGCGAGGAGAGAGACCAGCGTTCGGGCTCGCTCAACGGGGCCAAGAGCTCGCTCGACCCATTCTGGCACGTCTTGGCGGGGCAGAAGTCAAAGTGCTGACGGCCGTCGGCCACGGTCCTCCAGTGCTGGCCGTGAGCGTGATCGTGCACCGAGATATGATCCGGACAACGGTTGTGAGATTACTGGACATACCCTGGTCTCCATTGCGGATGCTCGAGCCAGGCTCAACGCGCACAATGCCAAGAGCTGGAAGACCCGGATCGATCGCTTCTATGCCATGGCACGCAACGGCATGAAAGACATACGGAGTGCTTTCTGGGGCACAGGTCACGTACCTGACGATCTCGACGATGGAGAGAACATCCTCGAGGTACCAGAACGGGCTGCGCTCATGTCCGCCTTGATCCACGATCTACACTTCACCATCGATAAGCCTTCATTCCCCATGAAACACCTCCCAGATTTCCTTCACAAGGTCGGCAAGGGCATGCCCCGCGACATGAAGTACTCTCTCCTCATTCCCATGAACGTGCAAATCAACATGGGCGAGGCTAGAGTCTCACTGAGAGACTACCCCTTACCTCTTTTACACATCCCGTGCCTCAAATCAGGCCAGTCCTCCCGCCTGCCTGCCGTATCGTTCAAGACGGACTTTGTGATTGCAGAAGAGTTCCGCGGCATCGAGTCTACGAGACGAGTACGGGTCGATGTCATACCAGCACGAAATACAGAGTCTGAGGGAGGGAATGATCGCGGCTTTGCCATTGATGTCAGACGCACCATTGGCCCCATCAAGTCTTATTCCGACATGGCTGTGGACATCAATACGTCGTTGCCAACAAGAATCACTTGGGGCCCGTCCTACCAGCCAGCCATTCAGGACATGATGATGGTCATAGAGTCCTTCACCAAACCACAACTGGACCCCTCGGAACGCGTTGGTTTCTGGGACAAGATCCGCCTCAACTTCCACTCGCGCGTGCGCGTGGCCTGGAAAGGAGATGGCGACGTCCATTTCTGTCTCAAGGGGGCAAGAGACCCATATCAGGTCATTGGAAATGGTGCTGGTTTCATGATGTGCTGGCGAAACGACGTCAGATGTAACATCCACACCGATGATGATCCGAAGCGCTTCATGACCGTTGACAGCGGCGAGTATGTTCTTGCCATTCCTGATTTCAGCCATTACGCACGTGACACGGTCCGACGTCAAGATGACAACGACAGCGTCCTCAGCGACGACAGCACCAAGTCAGGTACTGTCTTCAAGAAGGTCGTGATGAAGCTGTCAGGAAATGTGCAGTGGATGGCAGGCCTGGTGTTTGAGCAAGCAATCGAGAATGGCAAACGGAAATTCGACTTCCGCCCGCACTACGAGGTGAATCTCAAAGCACCGAACTATGCGACAGCAGAAGAAAATGGACTGCCCTATGATGCTTTCAGGGGGTTCAGGAGCCAGTACATCCATCTGTCGATTGCAGTGAGGGCTCCTGTCGATCGGGACTGGGCGTCTTCCGAAGTCGAGACCTCGCGGAGCTACAATGCCGTACATCTCACGCCACGCTTCTTTACTCACTTTTTTGCATGGTGGTCGCTGTTTGGTGGCGCGATGTCGTTGCCCGTCCGTCAGGGAGCCCTGTGGCCTGGACGGGAAAAGAGCAGCAAAAAGTTTGGGAGACACCTCGCAACCATCAAGTACAACCTGTTATTCGCTCCGCTGTTCCTCAGCCATATCTACAAGCACAAGGACGTCGAGGACTATGATGAGAATGCGGTGTCTGCCACAGGTGTCAAGGTCCGCTTCGACAGTTTCAAACTTGACATCCACCAGAGGCGCGAGGAATTCAACACCAGTGACAAGAGTCGTAAGACACAGAGCCGGACTACAGGGATGAAGATCCACGCCGCACAACTGGATCTGGCCTCTGCAGATATCCGTGCTGTCTCTGCTAGTATCAAGGGCACCACGACAGAGGCCATCATGAGGAACAACCTCGGCTCGTTGATCACGCAGCAGCAGGAGGACGGCACGGATCTGTCCAAGTTCACCATTCCTGACAATGATTTCAGCTGGATTGACATGGACGACTTCGTGGAGCTCGATTGGATCCTACCGTCGGAGCCCAATCCGGATACGAAGATTCTTCCTCTAGCCTTCTGTCCCAGGCTCACCTACTTCCGACAGACGGATATTGGTGGCGTGATTGCCGGCGATCCCGAAAGAACAAGCCCGTTTGGCTCCGAGCCGACGCACTTGTGTATCATGAGCCAAGACGACGACCCCCGGCGCGTGCAAGCGCAGCTTGTCCAGCAGCGCCTTGATCAGCTGGATGTGCAGATGCAGAATCATACACGCAAGATAGGCGATGCAGAGCTGCAGCTGGTCCGGCAAGGCGATGACGATCTTGAGGCACGCAATACGCTGAATGCCCTCCTGATGCACAGCAGCGTATTGCATGACAAGAAAGAATTCCTCGAGAATATGTTGGATCAGATGACAAGTTCTCCCGTCCGCTCCAACGAATCTGGCTCGGAGTTGGGCAGCGGCAAGTCAGATACCTCCGTGGGCTCTGGAGACCACTCTATCAATCTCCCCACAAGCGCTGAGTTTGCCAGCGACTTCTTGAACCGCTTTGTCCTACATAACCTGCAACTCAAATGGAACAATCTGCTGCGGAATATCATCCTGCGGTATATTCATCAAGTCAGCCAGCGCCGCGGCTTCATCTATTACCTCTCTCGGCCAGCGGTCAAGTTCATCTTGGACATTGTCGAGGAGCAGACGAAGCTGAAAAGCGCAAAGGCGTCCAAGGACTCGGCCAAATATGCCAACCGCAACAACACGAATGGCACGCAAGGGGAGAGGGACGACATCCAGGACCGGATCGACAAGATTCTCCAGGACGGGCGGAAGTTCGTCAACGCTGACGACGATGCCAAGAGCGCAGCCGACGATGTACCCAACGTCTCCATGGAAGATCTGACTGGTGGCATCGCTGAAGGCTTCACTCCGCAGAAGAGCTACCATGTCCGACTGATTGCCCCTCAGATCCAGCTCCAAAGCGACAAGAACACCAACAACGTTGTCATGATCACTAGCAAGGGCATGGAACTGAAGGTCGTGGAGGTGAACGACAAGGAGAGACTGTCTGACTCTGTCAGTGGACTTGTCCAACGTCGATTCTTGGTCAACATGGACAGCACCCAGTTCTTTGTGACCCATCAGAAGTGGTTTGCCACCCAGCTCCTCTCGATGTACTCGGGCAGTACGTATGGGACACCGAGTGGCTCCGCATGGCCGCCTTGGGTGCCAATGGAAGTCATGTCCGACTATCAAACAGATCCCGTCGGCTTCAAGCGTGTGGTGCAGAAGACTTCTGCAATGCTCCGTTATGACAAGTACAATACTCTCCGTCTCAAGTACAATGACGACGTGAACACAGGAGACGGCGCGGACGGCGAGTCTAATGACACGAATGCGGAGAAGCGCATGGACAATCTCACGGTCGAGTTCCCGCAAGCGAGAGCAATCTGCAACTCGTCACAATACTACGCCATCTATGTCATCGTGCTCGACTTGCTCATGTACAGCGAGCCCCTGGAGAAGACTCGCAGCGAGCGTCTGGAGAAGATTATGCTTGCTTCCGACTTCAGCGACCTCCGGGGCACCCCTGAGATGGTCATTAAATTGCAAGAACGGATCCGACAGCTGGAAGACATCAAGTCACACTTCCAGGTCCATTCCAAATACCTCGACAAGCAAGGATGGCAAGACAGGCTGCTGGTCGAGAGAGACCTGGCTGCATGCGAGGATGAGCTCTTCTTCATGATGAAGGCTATCACGACCTCGCAGAGGAAATACGACTCGACGCAGGGCAATGCTCTGCTTAAATGGTGCATCTCGGTCAAGGACATTGTGTGGCATCTGGTGCGGGATGCGAACGAGCCGCTTTGCGAGTTCCAGCTCAAGGACGTCGAGTACGACCGGACTGACAATTCTGATGGGTCCCACATCAACCTGATTCGTGTTGGCAGGGTCCTTGGCTTGAATCTGCTCAACGATGCGCTCTATCCCGAGATGGTGGCACCGTTCTTCGAGGACCCACGGACGGCGTCTGTCCCCGAGGGCCAACCCATGGTCACCGTGTACTGGTATATGCTTGAGGCTGTTGCTGGTATCCCAGTCATGGATCACTTCGAGGTGAATCTCTTCCCCCTGAAGATCCAGCTCGAGCGGGACATTGGCAAGAAGCTCTTCGAGTATGTATTCCCAGGCATGGGAGGAGACAAGTTCTCAGCCAATGGTGGGAAGAGCGAATCGCCGCTGATGTCCAAGCAAAACGTTCCTGGCGGCGACAATGTGGCAGAGGAAGAACTGCTTCAAGAACCTGTGCGACCAGCCACAGCCATATCGGAGAGGTCTGCTTTCGACCCCGGACAGTTTGAGACCCGCGCTGGGTCCCTTGAACTGCGGCTGCGGCCGACGCTCACCTCGGATACCAAGATGAGCCCGACCAGAGGCAAGGCGCCCAGTGTTCACTCTAGTGAGAAGTCATCAACATTTGGTTTCTTTCGCTCGAGCAAACCTGGCCTGTCCAAGAAAAAGTCTTGGGACTCACTGCGCTCTAGCAATCTACCACGGGCCGGCGTGAACCGTACAAACACAACCATCTCGTCCAAGAATGAGACCAGTTCGATGAGCTCCGACACGACCAAGAAGTCTCGCTTCGGCCTCCGCAGGTCAGAGAACAAGAATGATGAACCTTCGGACGACCTGACCGAGATGATCTCGCGCGCATCCAACTACATGACCTTCTCGCATATCAAGCTGCCCTCCGTCGTTCTCTGCCTCAGCTACAAAGGAAAAGGCGACCGCAACATCGAGGATGTCCATGACTTTGTCTTCCGCCTGCCGACCATCGAGTATCATAACAAGATGTGGTCGAACCTCGATCTCGCACTCAACTTCAAGAGCCGTGTGATCAAGGCTCTCATCAGCCACACGGGAGCCATCATCGGCAACAAGTTCAGACATCGACCAAACGTTGCACAGCAGTCCAAACTCCGCGAGCTCGCCAGCAGCTCGGTCATTATCGCCGCGCCGAGCATGAGCGACAGCCAGAATGGTAGCGGAGACGACTCCTCGAGCCTGTTCGGACATGACTTTTCGCGCTCGCCACCACGCTCGATTCAGGGGTCGGGCTCGTCCATCCAGATCCCGCGAAGCAACAGCCGCAGCTCGAGCATCGCGTCCAGCGGGAAATCCATGCGCAGCAGCCAGCTGCAAGTCACGACCAATTCCACCATCATTGCCCCCAGCTCCGGCGGAGAAAGCTCGCAGAAACCCGTCACACACATCCCGACCGGCCCTGTAGTGCCCAGCTTCCAGATGATGCCACCTACACCCAAGGAGCGGTCGCCGTCTGAGTCCAGCAACAACAAGTACTCGGGCTTTGGCATCTCTATGCTCCGCCCTTCCTCCAGCAGCAGTATGCGCTCGTTTAACAGCACGAGTTTTGGCATCAACCAGCGGCGGGGCAGCAACATGAGCTCCGCAGCCTATAGTGCCAGCAGCGGCTCTCCCGAGCAGGTCGTCAGCCGGTCGCGCACGATGCTTGGTGGGCTCAAGGAGAGGAGCGAGAGTGGTGGTAAGGACGCCGGTGCCTTCTTCAAGGAGAAGTTCACAGCGCTGGCGAGCAAATTGAACAACAACAACAACAACAAGGACGGCAACAGCAATTCCAGAAGCGAGGGGGAAGTGATGCCACCTCCTAAATCACTAGCAACCCAGTCTGGCGGCGAGGACAGGCGTCGTCCGGGCTCGCGATGGTCGACCAAGAACGCGGAAGTTATCGAGGAAGATGATGATGAAGGCAGTGGAACTGCCGGAGAGGAGAACAAGGAGAGAAATGGATCAGTCCAGGGTCTCGACATCAAAAACTGAATGGTGGAATCCCACCACCTTCTTGAGAACAACAATGTTACTTCTGCTGTATATATATACACATATTTGCATACCCTTGGGAAAGGGGGGGGGGGCTTCGGGAGCGAATGCATTTTTTTTGTGATTTGCAGAAACAGGGTGTCAGGCAGGTTTGTTTGAGCACTCCGGTGCAGCGAGCACAAAGAGAAGGGAGAGAGGTATTGGAATAGCAAAAGACCGGCCGGCATGGAGTTTGGACCTGAACTTTTGGCTATTGCTATGTGGCGGGCTTTTTCTTATTGGGAGGCGCATGTTTTATTGTTACACACACAACGACTACTTTCATCTTGGGCCGATGTTACGGTGGGTGGGTGTTTCTTTGTAATGTCAAGGACAAGACAGCAAAAAAAGGGTTGGTGGGCCTCTCAAGAAGTTTTTGGTTGGTAGCGCCACACACAATGATGAGATGAGAGAGAGAGGGCGAGGTAGATACATTGCTGGTGTGAAGGGTGGGGGGGGGGGGGGGACAACCATCTATATAAACTACTATGCATAATTCGGCATCAGAAATCTTATAATATTTCAAGAACTTAGCTACCAAGCAAGTGCTCAGTATAATCTTGTGTGGGTAGTGCAGCTTTCCGCCATAGTGAATTTCGAACCGAAAATAGATCTTGAAAGTGTGTTGATTGATTTCTTTCCACTACCAGGACGCAGGAGATTTACACATGTATGCCTGTATGCCTGTATGTACAAGTTCTGCTCTCATTGTTGTCCATTTGTTCTTTCATTGTAAACAAGTCCGTTTCCACGCCATGCTCATGCAAATGCTCGAGTTCCGTAATAACATAATCCCGTTTCAAAAACGCCGAACATGTGGATGTTTGGTCGAACTCCGAACTTTCGCAACCCTCCCCAATGTTGGAAAACGCTTAAATTCAAATGAAAGCGCCAAAAAAAAATAAATAAAATTTCGGAATCAAGAGGCTGCAGGAGCCGTGGTGTCGCGTGGGCGACTTCTCTCTCCGTCCGATTCCCCTCAAATGTCTTCGTTCGCCGTTCGAAATCAAATGAAATATAGCAAAATTGAGGTATAACCGTCAAATCCAGGCAAAATATTTGAAGGGGGGAACAAAAAAAATTGGAAGAGAAGGTACCGCAACGCAGTGGTCCATATAAAATGAAGCGAGTGCGAAATTGCTGCTCTCGGGGCGCTCCGACAAAAATCCTCGGTTCCCCAGAGGCTGGCGGAAGAGAAGACTCATCGAGCTATGGTCCTTGTCTCGGGTCCGCGCAACAGGGTTTGGTCGGTCGGTTCCATGGTCAACCTCGGCCGGTGTGACTTGCCATGTGCTGTCTTTGCTTTGATCAAGGTGAGAGTGATGTAACGGTGGCGAGTTCATCCGCTGAGCAAAATTCTGCAAGAATCTCCGCCGCTGGCTCCACCGCACCGCCGGGCTGTGGTAGCTTTTTCTCTCATACCCCAGCTCTTCCCTCAAATTCAAGCTTTTTGCTCTCGAGGATAGCGACGTGTCGAAAGAGCCCAAGGTTCCCAGTGACTACCACCCCTCCCCACTCGCTTGCATGAATTGGATCTGGTGGGGGATTTAAAGCGTGGGTGGTGGGGCGTGGGTCCTGTCGCTACTTTGCGACCCTTGTAACGGATGCAAAATGATGCGTTGAGACGACGAGTCAGACCTCTGCCAAACCGCCAAGAAATCGCGATAACGGCTGTTCAGGCAATGTCGTTTTGATGACCTCGCAGAAAAGAGGCGTCTCGCATTGGTGCAAAAATCTTTGGCTGGCCCGTATGATTGAGGTGTTGGTCGGGATTGATGAGTTGTTTGTGGACTGGTGCGCTGTGACAATGATATCGTAGTCATAGCTATGCCCTGTCGGCGTCGTTCAATGTGTCACCGGAACCCACCGAGCTGGAACGCCGTCAGCGCCAATCTCGTATGCCCTAGCGCTTGCTTTTCTCGGAGGGAGGGCCCAACGGGCTCGACCAGGGCGTTGCTCGTCCAGCTTGCCGTTCTTGCGCATGGCCATCTCCATAACGGCCACACGGATGAAGTCGGAATTTTCCCGCATCTCACGCTGGCGTGGGCCAGGAGGAAACGAGAAGACAGCCTCCTTTCCTCGGGCTGATGGTTCGCTGGAGGAGCGCGATGCACGGGTGCCTGGTGGTGCGCTTCGTGATCGGTGGACCTTGTATGTCTGCATCTGGATGGAGGCTGTGAAAGAACCATGGGGACTCGCCGCAGAAGAGCTCGCCTGTGACTCCAAGCGGGCCGTCTGAGTCGGGTTGAGATACCTGCGAACAGCAGCCGAGGGCTCTTCTTCCAGGGTGGGCGGCATACGCTCGTCGGTAAACGGTACGTTGGGCTCAAGGGTCAGAATTGACCTCGTCAGGAAGTCCTCGGGCGGGATCGATGGCATGTTCATAGATGAGAAGGACCGTGCAGCATTCCGCAACGCACGTAGACTGGCAGTCAGATTCGACTTGAACGCGGACCGGAATGGTCCAAACATCCTGGTCCCTTCCTTCTTCTCCTCCTCGCTCTCAGGTAAAGGGTCAAAGACGGTAATGTCCAGCTCCTCTGCGTCCGTTTCACGTCGGCAGAGAGGGTGGTCCTCCTTCTGACCAGGGGGCGAGGAGACAGGTGTGAGTGACTTCCTCACAGGCCGTACCCTCCGAGGCCTCGAGGCGCTGTGGGGGCTCTCGACGGACGAGAACGTCTCTGTCGAAAACGAGTCGGCCAGCGAAGGCACAGACTCGCAGGACACCGTGCGGGTCGACATGGGTGACAGAAAGCCGTCCTCTCCAGCCGACAAGAAATCATCCGCCAGTTCGTCAGGTGGGCTGAGCAAGACATCCAGAGGCCCTCTGATGAAGTTCAGGCTGAGTTCCTTCTCCGAATCCTCGCTCTGCAGGAAGGACTCGACGGTCATGCGCTTTTCTGTCTCCCTAGCCGGACGCTGTCGCGAGTTCCTCCTCGGGGCAGGAATGGTTGTGACAGCCAGCAACGCGGCGACGGACGGTGGGATGGCATCTGGCGAGTGGGTATCCCTCCACCGCGGAGAGCTGGAACGATGCCTGCGCTCGTCATGATGCCGATGAGCGCGGTGTGGGGGGTTACCATGGGTGATGATCTTTTTTGATTTCGTAGGTATTTGTACGGGACTTGTTGGGGTGGTCGGTCTCGCGTCGGCCGGTGGAGAGCTCGGAGGGCTCGGGAATGGTGAGCCGTCAGCTGGCCTGACAGGTTGGCGCGTGTTCACAGCCATCTTCTGCGTAGTGGCGGCAGTGACGTTTGCAGTGGGAAGGCTGCTCCGGAGTAACTGGGTTGCGTCACGACCATATCTTCCCCAGATCGATGTGGTGGAAGATGCAGGAGACAGCTGTGGTGAGGCGAGTGGTGATGAGGTTGTGGAGGAGGCGGAAGGAGAGGTGCGAGAAGGACGGCGAGTCTGGGGCTGGTTTTGTCTGGAGACCAGAAAGGACCTGGGAGACATCATGGTGGGCGGCGGGTCAGGCAATTTAGGCCAGACAATTGATAAGGCTTGGCCGCAGCAGACACAGGCCCGGCACGTCGGTGTTAGATCCGATTAACGGTTGGACATGACCGGCTGGCCCTTTCGTGGCCCAGTGCCAGGCGCCTGGGGTGTCCTGTCCTCGTTCTGGTGAAGCGAGGCCGCAAGCGGCCGCCGTGTAAGCTGTGGGGCCCAAAGGGGAGTCGTGGCCAACTGCGAGACGCGGGATGACCCAGCAAACCGGGAAGGAGAACTATGACGGTGTTTGTTGGTCTTGGCCTATGACACTGCACGCACACGGCAGGATGCACGAGACCAGTAACAGACAGGTGTCGAGCTGGCAGGGCTGGACCTGGGGTTCTCGGCTGTTCTTGGGCGGTGCGCCTGGATGGGAATGGATGGATGGTTCAGGGTCCAGTTGCGTGTACGTAACAGTACGTAACAGGAACAGGCGCCCTGGACGCTGCCGCGGTGCAAGAAAGCCAGAGAAGACGGTCGGTAATTGGCCAGATGGGTCGAGCTGGGCTTCCAGAAGGCTCCCTAAAGCGTCGAGGTCTCGTTGGTCGCAGGGGCCTTGCTGGGTCGAATGACAAAATCGTTGGGAGAAGAAACCCTTGAAGGCGAAGGCCGAGAAGAAATTACTTGATGTAAACCTGAGTCAAGTCAAGATGTTCGTCGCCTCTGCCCTGCCTCGGCGTTTCTTATTCTTCTACACTGTACGAAGTGCAAAGAAATACGAGTTCCAGGCCACGACACCCAAGAGATGACCTTCGAGAGTCCTGTGAGAGTCCCGTGGAAAGCCTCTTCTTCGTCGCGTGTGGTCGGTCGCGTGCCTCGGTGTCTTCCCACTTATGATATCCACCAGAAAGATCCCGGACCAAGCCTGCAGCCTGTATGCCGGTTCGTGGGATTCCCAGGTCAAGACCAAGGTCAAATTTGGCGTTGTCGGCTTCTTCTTCTTCTTTCTTTGGATGTTCTTCTTCTTTTTTAAGTTGGCTTCCAACCAAAAACCCAACCAGCCAAGTTTGTCATAGGTTCCTGGTCTGCCGCTTGGTGTGACCTCATCGGCAGTCGGCGGGAGTACCAATCAAAGGTCACGACTGGAGCAGTGCTCAAGTCTCGATAACGAGAAGAGGGAAAAGGTCGATTTCGAGGTCGTAAAGGGCGATAATGAATAGGCAGGTAGTGGATGATGACGATAAATCGGTGATGATGACAACGGCGATGGTGACGAGAGGAAAGAGCCAAGACAGTTGCGATAAGAGAGGGAAGAGTTGGACGACGTCTCGAGGGAAAGGGACCTGAGGGATGTCTAGTGATAGTCAAGCTGCAGGCCCAGGCAGGGGTTGGTTGACTCAAAACGAGACTGCAGAAATGCCCTTGTCTCGCCTCACCTTCCGGGGCGGGAGGCCGCACTGATAGGGAAGCTGTTGGGCCTCTCAGCGCGTGTGCCCTGTTCGTGTGCCCTGCGGTCGAGCCTGAGCCTGAGCCTGACCTGACGAGAGAACAAATGATTGTGTCACTCACTCACCCCACGCCATGCGCTTACTGTGCTACTACTATGTACAATGATTGCCTAGGCAGGTTACTACTGCAGTGTGTACAGCCACCATGTACGTACTGCAGTACGTACCTTGCTGATAAGAGAAGGAGCAGGGAAAGACAGTCAGGGATGTGCGACAAGGGATCTCAGGGTCGTCCCGTTACTTCCGGGGTACGTACATATCCCACTTACCACATTATCGTAGTAGTGCCGTCACTGCTGCGGCGTCACTGGCTGAGCCCCAATGTTCCTTCCTCATGGGAACATGACCAAATACGGGCGGCCACACCATGCACAGTAGGAGGGCATTGCGTTGCAGCAGCGGTGGTACGTACTTTTTGGGGGGCATTGGCACACCCTTCGCCGCCTTGCTCAAATTCACGTCTGTGTTTTGTCATCCTCACTAGGTCAATACCATCTGATCACCCAACCGCACCACTCACCCACTCCAACATGATTTCGTTGCCCATGCTGCTGCCGTATCGTCGATCAAGATGTCATCTACAAGATACCTAAAACCACGTATATTGGTTCATTCCTGTCCAGCTCAACAGCTCGCCCGCTCATTCCCCACAAGAAACGAGGCACGACGCAAATCTTCAACCCGTCGATCGACCTTCCTCTTTGCCCTCGCTTCCAATAGAGTCATCTTCCATTCCCGCCCTTTTTTTTCCTCTGTTTTTTTTGGAAAAATTTTTCCAGTCACGTTCTATGAGAATTGTGGTTTCAAAGCATGCAGGGAGGGTCTTTTAAACCCCTTACACTTTTTTGCACTCGACTCCAAAATTCCTCCGGCCCGGTGTCGAATGACACTGTGCTTATTTCCACCCACAGCCGACGGAGCCGCCTTCTGGAAGAAAAACAAAAGAGGGAAATGAGAAAATCAAAGAGGAAACATGTCGCCGTCAAAGATCTGACATACACCACGGGCAGGGGATCCTCACCATTTGAACCCCGCAACGCGCCCACTGCAAATGCCGGCGGGGCGGCAAGGATGGAATTTCACCCTGCGGGTCTCAAACGCAATAATAAAATACAACTACCATTACCCACTGCTCAGGCCACCTGCACCCCGAGATTCTATCCCCTCTCTCGAGCTCAGGGATGTGCTTGACCGCATCTACTACGCCCTGGCAGAAATCTCGCTTTCGGGGGCTTGGTGCCGACCAAATGTTAGGTTTGTATGTGGTCGACGATCGGGCTGCAGCAGAAAAAGTAACAAGCAAGATACAGTAGTGCATTACCAAGACATCTTCAGCTCAGGGGAGCTACTATAGTACTAAGGTGACACGCTTCAATGTTCTGGCAGGACTACCCCTCCTTCCAGTAGTTCGCAGCATCATGAGCTTATCTCTGCCAAGCTCCTGCCCCCCCTCCTCGTCCCATGCGTCTTGCCCAGGAACTTTTACCCACCTCTTGACTTTTGGGCATCAAAGAAGACATGGGGAATCCGCGGCTTACCGAATTCAGCCTGCAGCATTTCCCCGTTTCAAGAAAAGAGTAAGTTTTTGAGAAAAGCACATACCGAAAGTGGGCCGAAAGAAGACGAGAAAAAAAGGGAAAACCAATAGAAGAAGAAAAAAATACCAAAATTCCCGCATAATACAGATCGTGGACGCATACGGACCCCCCCCCCCAAGCATCGTGGCATGCACCGGTTGGCACGGAGAGTTATGTTGTACTTTACTATAGGCAAATGGCAACACCAAACAAAGACATTTGCATCTCAAATTTCAATAGATTTCGGAAAGAAAAACAACATAACACTCCTGCACGTGGCCAGATCGAGACATCTCTTATCCCTCAGCCCTCATTCGCCCGAGACACCCCCCTCTTCCCTCCGCATCTCATGCCTGCAGGCCTCGAATGCGCATGGTGTACATCCAGGTAACTCTGTTGCGTGTGTGTGACTAAGGAAAGGAGGGGTTGCGGAGTGTGGCTACAATGCATGTCACCAAACACACACACATCTGTCATGTGTTTTTGTGCGCGTGTGCGCCATAGTAGGATCGCGCATCGCGCGGCCGAGGAGGTGTCACGTCGAACCGGGAATTCAAGGGGCGGGGAATTCTGGCCCTTGGAGACGAGGACGACGATCTGCAAATACACCCTCAGAGGATATTCTTTGGAGTTGACGAATGGAGGGCATAGAGAGGATTGACCTGAACCCCAAACCCCATTTTAGTGTATACGGAAGGATGAAGACTCGATGATGTTTTGTAACAATATGACAAACAATCGATCATTATAATTGGCATGTTCAATTCAAGTTTTGAAGAGTGTGTAATCTAGGTGGGTGCTATTTGTTGCTGATGTTCAACGGATTGGATTGTTGTGCCCAGGACAGTTGAACCAGATTCGAGTGAGTTGAGACGGACAAGATATTGCCAGTAGAGGCACAATTCAACAGGATAGAATCGATATCAATTGTGAATGCCTTTCCTAACCCAACACCCATCCCTATGCACACTTTTTGGGGGTATTATATCTCTCACACACATACAGCGCCCCGACGCAAACTTTTCAGAGTTGATTGATGCTCACTCATCCCCGTCCGCATTCGCAGCCTTCTTCCGTGCCTCGGCCTCTCTTGCCCACTCCTTCGCCTTGGCACTGACCTTCTCGCGACTCTTCGCATTGCCATTCTCTTCTTCCCACTTGGCCCACCGCTGGAACCACCCCTTTGCCTTGTGTGGCTTCAACCCCTTCAACTTGAGCCCACGCTCAAATACTCCTCGCACCGCCGTAGCGTCGGCCTCCTTGCCTTCTTTCTGGGCGCTGGCGTACGCAGAGATTTCCAGGTCCAACAGCTGGTTCCATAGATCAAACTTCTTGGGGTACGCAGCCAACAGCCCCTCAAACATCGTCCGCCCGCGCTCCTGGTCGCCACTTGTAGAGCGGAACTCGAGAGCCGCGAACTTGGTCATGAGTGAGACGTGCGTATGTGAAGGCAGCGCCTGTGTTGCACGGGGTAGGAGAGCACGGGCACGCTCGGCATCTTCAATAGTGTTGTGCAAGAAGTGTGCGTAGTTAGTCCACACAGTAGGAGACTTGGCACCAAACTTCTTGGTCATAGTTTGGAAGAGCTCGTCCGCTTTCTGTTGTTGGGCAACATTAGTAATCTGTCTCATGGGAAACGTCCATGGTGGAACTTACATCGTGTTTGCCAGTTTTGATGTAGATGGTCGACAAGCGTTCGTGAACCACTTGCTCATCGTTGTACTGACAAGCCCGCTTGAAGACATCGTCAAGGGTTTCGCTGGTGCCGTAAGCGTTCTCCATGTTCAGGTAGGCAGTCCAGACGTTGAGCTTCTCTGCCTCCTCGCGGATGTTGATCGTCTTGAGGGCGCGCTCAGCAATCTCGCGAGCCTTTGCGGGCTCGCTGACTTGCAAATGGAAGGCCATGTACTGTATCCACAGATCGGAGGAGTCCGATTGTCCTAACAAGAGCCTCTCAAAGTCGCTTGCCGTTTGGGGCCCGTTGGCGTCAAGTTGGGCTGTGCGGTCGACCTGGATCTCTGGCTTGCGCTTCTTCTTTTTCTTGTCTTTGCTGTCGCCATTATCGGATTCAGCGTCAAGGTCGTCAGCTGCGGTATCAAGAGCTCCACCAGACCAATCGAATCCACCAGCATCCAGACCCTCGTCATCGCCAGGCTCCGCCATCTCATCATCCTCATCCTCGCCCTCGGAGGAATCGCTTTGATTGTCAGTGCCGCGAATGATGATCTCAGGAGCATCCTGGAACACTTGATCGTCGTCACTGTCGTCATCCTCTTCAGAGCCAAGAAGAGCTCCAGCATCTTCGTCCGAATCGTCCATGTCCTCGTCTAACTCTTGATCCTCGAAATAAGAAGGCTTGAGACCGAAGCTGATCTTCTTCTTCTCGAGATCAATCTTCATGATGCGAGCCTTGACAACATCACCCGGGCTGTACAGCTTCCTGGCGTCTTTCACGTGTTTCTCCGCCATCTCGCTTCTGTGACATAGACCACTGACATTTGCAGTGCCATCAATCACGATGAAAGCCCCGAATTCTTCAACTCCGCGTACCTTACCAGTGACCACTTGACCCTCGGTGAAGTCGGACAGAGTCTTTGGAGGCACGTACTCGTTGTCGACGATGGAAGATTTCAGGCTCATGTTCACCTGCCCAGCAGCCACATCGACTGCAATGACGCGGCCCTTGACGAGCTGGTCAACCCGGAAACTCTGCTTCCAGTCTTTCAAGAATGAATCGGACAAGTCAGAGATTTTAACGAACGCCGTCACGTGGCCACCAAGATTGACGAAGAGACCCTGGTCGGCAACATTCTTGACGAAGCCTCGCTTTATCTCAGCAGCCGCGAGGGCAGAGACAGTTGTGACCTCCGGGTCCTTGACTGGCAGGTTGGAGTTGAGTACCCGCGATGGACGGGTCGAAAGCCGCAGCTTCTTGTTGCTTGCATCGACGTCAACGACTGCAACTCTGATAATCTCGTTCTTGGCAAACTTCTTTGGTTTCGCCTCGTCGTAATCATCTTCGAGGTCTGCGAGGTGAACCGGTCCAGAGACATCTTCACTCAACTGCACCATGACGTGTCGATCGCTGACCTTGGTGATCTTGCCAGGTAAGACCAGACCCTTCTTAATGGTGTCCCATGTGATTGCGTTCGACGAGTTTGAGGACCTGGCTGTAAGGTCGAGACGATTCTGGGAAGCATCCACAGCCTTCACTCGCACCTGCATTGCAGAGCCGACGGGAAAGCTGCCAGACGGGTTGCTGAGCAGAGACAGGTCATCGGACGCGTCGTTGATGGCCATTCTTCCACGCACAGATGGCGATAGGTTGATCCAGAGACAGTTTGTCTTGATGTTGTTGACAAAGCCTGTCCACTCAGATCCAGCTTCGATTTGGCTTAGCGACAGCATCTCGAGTTCCCCTTCTTCCTTCAAGTCGCTTGGCTTGGCAGACAGTTCGATCAAGGCATGCGTCGAGCGGTGAGAGATCGGGAGGAAGCGGTGATTTCTTGCGTCATGTACGCCGAGAACTCTGACCTTGATGACTTGCTTCGGCTTGAATTTCTGCAGAGGGTTCTTTGGGTTCCCAATCTTGTCCCAGGAGTCGTACACTTGCGATACGTCCACACGGCCTTGAAGGTTGTCGGCAAGCTGCACGTTGAGCTGTGTGCTCTTGATGGACACGATCTTGGCCTTTGTAATCTTGCCCACGGAGATGTCGTCTTCGGTCTGAATCGAGTCATCGACGGGGTTCTCAACAGGCTTTGCAGTGGTCCTGGGTTTGGCAGATCGCTCTTCCTTGGCATCCGCAACCGATGGAATAGCAACGACCGCTCGAGCATGATCCCGGTCAACAGACACAATCTTAACAGATATTGACTGCAGCTTGTGCATGCCAAAGTCCTGCTCTTTTTGCTGTTCTTGGGGTATCATAGCTGCGGGAAGAAGGGCAGTCAAGTTGCCACCGAACTGCACGAAGACGGCTGTAGGAGTGATGTTCCGGACAAACCCATGAAGCAGCTGCCCAGCTTTGACCTTCTCCCAACTCGAAAGGAGTTTGCCCTCCTTCGCTGCAGCAACCAGGCTCGGCTTCGAGGTCACTGTGAGCGCCCGACGGCCTTCATTCTTTTCCAGAACCACCAGTTCGCTCAAAATTTGTCCAACGTGTATCCTCTTGAGCGCGGCTCGATCCTTGGCGGCAGACTTGTCTGTCAGATGACCGACAGTAAGAACCGCCTTCAGCAAGCTGTCGTTCAGCTCCACGTAGATGTCGTCTTCGGTTTTCTGGCTGACCTTGCCCGACACAAGATCACCAACGCTGAGCTTCTTGAGGGCCAATTGCTTGTCCATGCCGAAGGCTGCAGGATCTTTGCAAGATACGACGAGTCTGTTGGTCTCGGCGTCCACATCAATCACATGTACGTTGACAACTTGGCCCTGGCGGAAGTGCTCCTTAGGATCGCTGATGTAGGCCTCGCTCATCTCGGAGAGCGGAAGAAATCCGCGCAAGTGGCCGTAGAATTGGACAACAGCGCCGTTTTGGAGGACGTTCATGATTGTCCCCAGAACCTGCATGCCGACCGAAACATCATCAAAAGTCTTGATAGGCTTCTCATCTGAGTTGACCAGAGTCTTCTTCAAAGTGAGACGGAGTTGACGCTTGGATGGGTTGGTCGATAGGACTCGCGCCTTGACCTTCATGCCCTCTCGAAACTTCTTTTCGGGGTGTTGCAGACGAACATCGGAAAGATGCATCTCAGGGACCAGCCCTGATATGCCCTCCGCAAGTTTCAAGATGAGGCCGTGAACGCCATTCTCGCCGATGACAAGCTTTTCCACGACACCATTGATGACGTCTCCTACTGGCACATCCTCGACGCGCAAAAAGGGTTGGTCAAGTACCGTCTTCTCAAACGAAAGCAAGAAGAACCCGTCAAAGGCGTTGTAACCAACGACGCGGCCCCGGTGCTTGGATCCCACCTTGAAGGGACCGCTAGACTCGTATAGGCCGTCAACTTTTCCATCCTTAACTCGAGAGATATGGACAAAGCCAGGTATGCCCTCGACGCCCACGTCAACAAAGAGACCAATGTCGGTCTCGACCTGTTTGACAATGCATTCTTCGACGAATGAGGAGATAGGCAGGGCCTCTAGGGGCTTCTTTTCTTCATCGTCAACCTTAGTGCTGACATCTTGCAAAGATTTGACGTGTTCCAGAATCGAGATGCCCAATTTTGGCTTTTTCGCTTCCGGAAACGTGCAAATGACCCGAGCTTTGAGCTTTGACCCGACCTTATACTTGGCTGCGAGGTCCGTACCATTCGGCCCTACGCCTGAGTGGATGTGATCGGCCGTGGTATCAAGATCACCTAGGACCTTCCCAATGAGACCACGTTCAGTTATCTCAGACACAAGCACCTCGACGGCAGTACCAGGGACGAAGGTGTTGATCGTGGTGGCCTCGGACGGAAAGTTCTTGCAGCTGCCCAATTTGTCGATCTTGGTAGACACCTGAGCGACCTTTCGGTTTGTGCTCAATCCTGTGGATATACACAAGAACACGTTGCCTGGCTGTAGCCGGCTCTCGGAAATGCTAGAATCAACCTCCTTCTTAGGCATGAACCCGGTTACTTTGGAGTCAGCAATGCCAATATCCATAACGTATCCGTGGTCTTCCACGCTCGCAATGGATGCCATGACAGTGCTGTTTGTGACCAGCTCTTGCTGAGATAGAGTCGAGTTGGCGTCCTCTGGCCGGAGGGACAGCTCTATACGCCTCTTCGCCTTGCTTGGCAGTGCAGACGAGTCTTCCATCGTCGACACAACATAAGCTCGGAGGTATTGTCCAATCTCAAATAATTCCTTCGGATCAATGTCATCGTCCGGCGAGTTGTCTCCGTCGGCGTCGTCGGAAGCGGCGGCTTCCTCAATTCGCTTAGTGAGGGCCGGTGAAATGGCTGCAATGGAGACATGGCCGACAAGATTGTTTGGTAAAGCCAAAGCAACCTCGAGGTCATTGATCTCGCAAACTTGGCCAAGAACCAGTGAGCCCTTTACAAGTCGCTGCAAGTCCGAGTTAGCCAGCCTCTCTCGCAGTAGGCTTCAACCCGCAACCGAAGGCGCATACCTTATAGTTCAGACCTTCTATCTTGACAGCATCCTCGTCGCGAGTTGATTTGCGCGTTCCTTCAGCATCCTTGGTAGACGACTTGCGTCTCTTTTTCTTCGAGTCCTTGCTTCCAGTCTTCGCCGACTTGGTGGACTCTTCCTCGAAGAGCGCATCACGTTTGGCCTCAATGGTAATTTGCTTGTGCTCGAGAGGGGTGAGAACACTGCCACCGCCTCGAGGGAACAATGGCTCTTCATCTTTGATGGTCGCGATTGCCGGTACGGCTGAGGGAGTCTTGTCGGTCGCTTTCGAGCCTTTTTTAAACTCCTCGCTCTTGCCTGGCTTGTCTGATTTCGCCTTCTTCGAGGGCCTCGTGTCGGTGGCAGGCTTCACATTTTTCGCGGAGGAATTGGTGGACGGCGCACCCTTCCGTTTGAGAGAACTCATGATTCCATGTGGTGGTGAGGTTTTCTGCTAAGTGGAACGGAAGTGGCAAAAACTCGTCGGTAGTGATAAACAAGGAATTCAAGCTGCTGGAAAAGCATCACAAGAGAGAAGAGGCTCTCACAAGTAAACTCTCCAAGGCCAAAAAAAAATTACAAAAATCAAAGGCTCAAGCAGGGATGTGCATTATCGATAAGTATGCAGTGAGTCCCGGCAGGCAGATACAGGGCGGGGGCCCATGTCAGCAGGTATGTATGAGCATACTATGGTACAGGGTCTCAGGGGTCTTAGTCCAAGTTGGAGGCATGTGCCAATGACTCCATAGCATTCAGGGTACAGCAAACAAAGATCAGAGACACTTTGGATTCTTCATACCAACTTGACCATAACAAAAACATTCACACTCCTGTTCTCAGGACAATGATATTATCCATACAGTCCTCACCAGAGGTCTTCATTATTAATCTACCAAGTCTCTGCCCATGAGTCCTAGAAAGAGGTTTCGACGAGGCCATGCTGAGGCCAGCTCAGCTGCTGGCCCAGCAGCAGCTCCAACAACGCTGCAGCCCAGCCAGGCAATCACGACGTCACAGGTCTCGTCCTCCTCTGCTACGTCTGAAGCATCAGCGTCAACAACACCAACACCAGCCACATCCAGGAGAGAACCCGACAAAGGGATGCCACCTCCTTCACTTCCACAGCTGAGCTCAAGTAATAAAACAGATGGTAGCAATAAATCAGACCAGCAAGGGTACAAGACAGTACGTCATCTCGGCCTGGTACTGGCAGCATTCACGGTGACAAACAAGTTTATAGGTACAATGCTGATTTGCTCACTCTCTGTAGATACACAAGACTAAGAGTTGGTATGGATCGTTAACGCGAAAGTCCACTGCTTCCACATCATTACAACGCGAGACAATAGTAGGGAGTCCACTCAAGGCTGGCTCTACCCCTGACTTCCACCGTTACGACTTGAAGAGGAATGGCGAGACAGCGAGTCTGAGTGGTGGGAGCCAAGCCTCAGTCAACGCACTCAGCAAGTTGCACGAGACGGACACCGAGGCAAACGTGGACACTTCTCCTACGAAAAACGATACGTCTATGACGAAAGCGCAAGTCGACCAGGTCAAGACACAGGACGGTCCCGGTACAAGGGAAGAGAGTGATGACACAGCAGCACCCGGAACGAGCGCCGACATGGGCGAAAATACAGATGGCACCATGTCAGATGCGCCACCGGCAGCTGACACGCAACAACAACTATCGGGATGGCTAGGAGGCTGGTTCAGTCGTAACCCCGTACCAGCAAATCCGTCGGCCGGGGCTGGAGATGCGCCCACAGAGTCTTCACAATCAGAGCCCGCCAAGGAGGCAGGATCCGATCCACCTACGCAAGGGGCCACGGTCACTACTGCGGAAGTGGAAGTCCCTCCAATCACTTCCAGTCAACAGCCTGCGGCCTCTTGGTTTAATATTTTTTGGTCGGCCAAAACCGAGCCGGAGGGTGGCAGCGAGGAGTCTGCAAAAGCAGCAGAAGCCTCAACGCAACCTGCCCCGGAGGACGTATCTGTGGAAGGCCCGGCATTGAGCGATCCTGAACCGGCGTCAAAGCCCTCAGCGGGATCGACATGGGCATTTTGGTCGAGGGACGCGCCCAAATCACCTGGGGAACAGCCACCGGGTCCCGAAACTGGCGAGTTGGCTGTTGTAGGTGACCGATCAGAGAGACGCCCGCTGAGAGCCAACTCGAAAGACATGGGAGGAGACGAACAACCAAAGGAAGAGCCTTCGAAGGGCCAGTCGGTTAAGGCCAAGCCAAGCAAGGATAAACTAAGCAAGAAGACCAAAAAGACTCGACCTCAGTCCTTGGATCTGAAAGAAGCACCCTCTCGTCCCGTCACACCTCAGTCCGACGCTGCCTCTACTAAGACTGACTCTCCGTCTAAAGGCATGACCAAAACGCCCACGACTGCGACCAAAACCGCTCCACCCAATCTTCTCCTGCCTTCCTTCAAAGATACTTATAGGATGAAAGAAAGCCCCTCCATTTTGAAGCAGATCACAGCATTACTCCTGAGGGCACAACAAGCACCAGCAAAGCATGTCTTTCTCAAGAACGAGACTCCTAGGATCCGGAAGGCCATAGCGATTGGAGTACATGGACTATTCCCGGCTACCTTTCTACGCCCCATGATTGGTCAACCCACGGGAACCTCGATCAAATTCGCAAATCATTGTGCGGAAGGAATTCGACGATGGGCAGAGAACCATGGCTGTGGAGACTGCGAGATTGAGAAAGTCGCCTTGGAGGGGGAAGGGAAGATTGAAGCGCGCGTCCAAAACCTGTGGACCCTACTTCAAAACTGGATGGATCATATCAGGCAAGCGGACGTCGTCGTGATTGCTTGTCATTCCCAGGGTGTACCCGTCTCGATGATGCTCCTAGAGAAACTGGTCGACTCCGGTGCTATCGGCAGTGCCAAGGTTGGAGTTTGTGCTATGGCCGGTGTCAGCCTTGGACCATTTGCCGAGTACAAGAGCAGCATGGGTATTCTCATGGGTACTGCAGCGGAGCTGTGGGAATTTGCGAACTCAGAGAGCGAAGTGTCGAGGAGATATGAGGCAGCCCTGAAGAAGACATTAGAGCACGGCGTGCGGATTACGTATGTGGGGAGCATTGATGACCAGCTGGTCCCAATGGAAGTAAGCAAAGTTCCCCTCACCTAACCGACGATATTTACTAAACCAGCCGTAGTCTGCCATCTACTCCCCGGCCAGTCATCCGTACATCTACCGAGCTGTGTTCATAGACGGCAGGTTACATGCGTCGGATTTCATCACTCATCTCGTCGGCTTCGCTTGCAAACTGCGCAACATGGGCGTTTCCGATCATGGTCTCATCCGCGAGCTGTCCATACCACTTGCAGGAAGCCTTTACGGAGGCGAAGGTCACTCACGGCTCTACGATGACGGCCAGGTATACGAGTAAGCCCGCTCCCCCCCCCCCCTTTTTTTTCCCCCTCTCTTGTCTTTCCCTGCCTATGAGCAACAGTCCCTATTTTGCACATGGACGAAATCACTGACCTTTACAGTCTTGCCATCTCCCATACCCTCGAAACAACGGACGTTGGCTCCGTGCCCTGCGAAATTGCAAGATACGAAGGTCTTGCCCAGCCGAATCCCTACGTGCTACCGTGGATCATGCGAGGTCTACTGGAAGAAGACTTTGTCAAGACGGAGCTGAGTGCAGAGACAGATCAGCTTCTGAAGCGCTTTGACGACTGGAAGCCCACGACTAAGCCTCTCCAAAACGTCAAATACAGACTGGAAGCTGTGAGGTCGAGGCTATAGACGGGAGAATAGGATTCCGCTTATGTATGGGTGGCCTTTGTTACTTTCTGTCCCTGCCGCAGAGATTCAACTCGTGCTTGAGCTTCGGCTGGTCAATACTGGTGGTTTTTTTTCTCCCTCTCCCAATGTTTCCCCCCATTGATATGACAGGATACTTTTTGTGGCTTTTTTATCGTGGGGTTACTGGCAACGCATACACGACAAGCATAGCGGGCGTACTCCGGCGTCCAAGAAAGGGATGCATACACAGACAGTGCTCATAAACAGCTCTCAAATCCTGGTACAATGGTCCTCAAGGACCCTGGATTTCTTTTTAGATTGTTCTTTTCTTCAGATGGGTGTCCATTATAAGCAGATCATGAGAATACAGAAGCTGGTAGAAGCCATCCTCAAATAGATACCAATAAGATACAGCAGGCCTACAGTTGCTTTGGTGGATGTGAAGAACGTACTAGATGTACAAAATGAGCCTCTGAGAGTCATCAACCAGTCAATCTCCGTCTTAAAGCTCTTTCGTATAGTCAACCACTTATTCAACACTCCTTATATGGTGTGGGTGTGGTGTGAGCATGTGAGCATGTAAGCGTCTCTCTCCAGATGCTCTTCTATACACAGAAACATACACACTTATTTTACTTCTCTCTACCATCCCAGTCTCCACACCTGCAATTTCTCTCTCGATCAATCCAATTGCTCTACCCAAAAGATTGGACATATGCTAACCATGCTCAGACACATCATGACCATGCTATTTCTTCGTTTCTAATAATGCAAAGAGGTAAAGGAAATGGGCTGGCCGGCAGGTTACAGCACAAATGCTCTGGTTCCTGTCCATGTTTCCCCTCCCACCTTGATGCTATGCACAGTGAAAGAACAAGTTTTTCCTCACCCAAGCCCCCCCCCCCAAAAAACCCCATCTCTGTCTCTGCGTAGGTGTCCCCCAAGTCCTTCTCCAGTGCACAGAGATCATCCAAGTATACACCCTTCACACGTCGTCAACAACGCACAAAGTGAAGAATGCCCTGTGATGCCGAAGGCAAACAAATAGCAACACCAAGAATATGAAATAAAAGAAATTAAGGAGTGATACCCAAAAAAAAAAAAATGCTCGCTGATCCGAAAGCACACCTCATAGCTCCCACTGGTGCAATCTGCCATATGCCTGCTTCATCATCATTGTTGCATTGTGTGTTGCTTCTTCATGCTCCTTTGCCACCTCCCGGCTGGTCTGAACTGCTAAGCCATGTTTGTTTGGTGAATGTAAAGCTTCTCTCCCGAGCCCTTCCTCCCCCTTCATATCCTCGGCCTAGCACGGCCAGCGATGTTAATTAAAATGTATACTGACTCTTCAGCCTGCAATTCCTAGCTTGTCCCTCTTCCTCCTCTTCCTCTTCCTCTTCCTCCCTCTGCCCCAGACAATACATCATGATCATGGAAGGGGTATCATTCTTCGATATCCATACCATCCACAACGCCATTAAGGCTCTGCCTGGCACCTGCTGGGGGAGCAAGTCCGATCCTCGCTCCACTCCCATCAAAGACCCAAGGGCCAGCATCGTTCCGCGGCGTGATCGGCCCCTCGTGGCCGTTAGCCGTCTGGAGGCCCCCGCTGCCTGGGCTAGGAGTCCTCCGGGCGTTGGGTGTGGTGGTGGGGATAGGCATCGGATGCGACGTCGTGTGGGAATTCTCGGTTGTCGAGGGCGTGCTGGCACCGCCATCGCTGGCGTGTGCGTCGGTCGTAGCCACAATATCCATCGAGGAGTTAGACGCAGAGGGGTCGAGCGTCTCGTCCTGGGCGGGCGTCGTGGGCGGGTTTGCGGGCCGGGACCGTTCCATGGAGGTCCTCGCCGCTCTCTCGGCAGCCGATGCCCTGGCCCTCTCGAGTGAGGTCCTTATTCTGTCCATCGAAGACCTGCCGGCCTCCACCTGTGCGGGAGGGTCTAGCCGTGGCTCCTTGTTCTTGCTCTCGTCCGTGCTTGCGTTGTCCTTGCCGTCCAGCTCACCGTTCAGCTCCTCCCAGTCCTCGGGATCTTCCACCTCGGCCTCGAGGTCGGCCGCGGCTCGACAATTGGGGCAGATGAAGATCGGGTAGTTTGGTCCGGACAAGAGGGCACGAATGCACTTGAAGTGCCATGTGTGCGAGCACGGTGCAACAAAAAGGCATTGGCAGGGCTGTGTAACGAGTATCATAAGTCAGTGAGTGACTTGCAGAGAACAGCCATACAGCTACGAAAGAGAGAGAGAGAGAGAGAAGAAAGGAAGGAGGTTGGAGGGGAGACCTACAGCGATGGAGTTTAGACAGATGGAGCAGTCCTGCGAGTAGTCCTTCCCTGACCCCTCGCTCTTAGTCATGTTCCAGAGCCGCTTGTGCGAGCTCATGCTGTATCAAAGCGTCAGTACCGGGTTGGAGAGGAGCAATACAACTCGTGAGGGGACGTACTTGAACTTGTTTAGCTTGTTCTGCCAACCGCGATTCAACTCCAGGCGCATCTTGACGCAGCGGAAGATCATCTCCTCACCGCCCTTGAAGTCGATGCCCAGCTGTACGACGTCTCCATCGTTGACGGGGAACGGCTTAGACTCCTGACCTGGAGGGCTCAGCCGTATATGGTTGAGGAATGTGCCACTGCTGCTCTTGACGTCCTTGATGTACCACTTGCCCTCCTCGTACCAGAACTCGCAGTGGCGACGGCTGACAACCTTGGATTTAAAGCCCACGGGGGCCGAGGACGGGGCGTTGGTTGGTACTGGAGGCTGGCTGTCCCGCTCGGAATAGCGACCGACACGAATGACCTCCTGGCCGGTAGGGAGGGTGCGGGCTATTGGAGAGAAGTGGAGGGAGGGGCGGGTGCTTCGAGGATCGACAAAGACGGAGAAGCGGATGGAGGGGAGAATACCGTTGAGGCCGGTGCCATCATCGGTGGACCTGCCAACAGTAGCAGCAGCGGAGGAGGAGGCAGCCATGACAGTGCCTGTCGTAGCTGACCTGGACCGCGTCATACTGCGTCGGCCCGTCGACTCTTGCTCAAGGTCTGATGTTGTGATGGCGGTACCAGGTAATGGCGGTGGTGTCGGGAGGTTGACGGTCAGCGGGGTAGATCGAGTCGTGGTCAGCGGCTGGATCTGTTCTTCCTCTTCTTCGCCGTTGTCGTCGTCGAGGGCTTGTCTGGAAGAGGAAGCGTTCAACGGATGCGTCCAGGTGGGCACTAGCGTGAAACGGCGCGAGTTGGTGATGGAGCGGTCGGGGTCGCTAGCCGAGGCGGTCGTAGTCGAGAGGGTAATAATGTTGTTGTTGTTGGTGGCAGCAGAGGGAGTGTCTGAGGCGGATCGCGTGAGGCCCTGGGCGGGCCTGAAGAAGGACGAGGAGGTGGGAGAGACGGGAGAGACAGGAGAGGTAGGATAGTTGGTGGTGTTGCTGTTGCTGTTACTGCTGTGGTCTCTGGACAGGAGGTGGTTCTGGGTATAGTTTCGAAGATAGGATAGGCCCCTCCTTGTCCTCGAGGTGGTGGTTGACGATGATGATGCTGATGCTGGGCCGTCAGGGCGGACGTCAGGGCGAGGGTGATGATGGTGGGGACGTGTGTGAGACGCAGACGACGAGGCTGGGTTGCCAGCAGCCAAGGAGATAACGCCCGCTGAGAGGGAGGAGGTTGTCGCAGGGGCGGGCGAAGTAAACATGACCTCCGGCACTGGGAACGGGGAAGGATGCAGCCGTGCGGTGGTTGTGCATGAACAACAAACAGATGACCAGTGGATTCGAAAGTGTACTCGGCTGTCTCTCTGTCTGTCTGTCCGTCTATCTGACTGTCTTGTCTGGTTGGTATTGAGTGGCGGCGAACCGAGCCGAATGGGGACGGGAAACGGTGGACGGTGGACGGTGGACGTGGACGGGGCCAGCGAAGAGGCTTGCACCGCAGGAGTGGTAGGTAATATTAGAAGGTAGAAGGCAAGGTCTCAGAAGGGTTCCTCCCCCAGGGAACCAGATAGTAGGCTGTATCCAAATCTGACGGGTCGTCTGTCTGGCCGTGGAAAGAGGACGATGCCGTAGTTACTCCTTTTTGCACAGCGGCTCTTAGAGGAGTCCCTCGTCTTGTGTTGTTCGAGTTTTTTTTCCTTCTCCTTCTCTCAACAAATAACCCTCAATTCAAGCGGGAATAATATTGTAACCATTTGGGAAGCGAGGAAGCAGGGAGGAGAAGAAGAGAAGAAAAAAAAGAAGGAAGAGGAAAGGAGCGAAAGGAGGGCTGGCTGTGTGGACTGAGTGGTGGAGTTTACTGCCTTTTTTGGGGGGCCGCTGTTCTGCAGTCAGGCCCCCCTCCCCCCGGTCAGGCCCGTTGTAGAGGCCCCTCACCACCCATGACCACCCCCGGGCCCTGGGCCTGTCAGGCTACTGTAGTACTGTACATCCTACCGTAGTATTTGGCGTATGTACTATGACAGTAGATGGAATTACCCACTGACCAGCCATCCAGGGGTACCCTCGATAACCGTTGTTCGCTTTCTCTGATGAGCCAGGGCCCAGACCCATGCCACGCAACGTACAGTATGTACCATACTAGCCACCCAGGAACGACCACCTGACACAATAGAGAATCTATCGAGGACCAGACAATTGAAAAAAAGATGATTGACCAGTTGTGCAGCACAACAAAGACTCGGCAATAGCCGGCACAAAAGGAGCACCGTGGGCTGCTTTTATATGTACCATTGTAGCAACGCAATTTGGGCTGTCCTTGCTGAGACTGGACTGGGCCACTTGGCACTGGATAAGTAAGTATGGTAGTGTAGTAATATTACTATGGCCATGAGAGCGTTAGAGATGCAGAAACCTCGGACAACCTCCTACAAGCTAAGTGTCCTAAGTGGTGCCCCTGGTACGATGTTGTAGGACAAAATAGATGCTCTGTGCACTGCGGCATCAAAGCCACTTCAACAGCCTAGTTCAGGAGAGAGACGAGGTCTAGTCATTATCGCACACATTCGTTTCAAACCATCGCTCGAGTAAGATTGAGAAGTAGAAAAATACAAGATGGGACAGGTTTGAGGGGAAAGAAAGAAGAAATAACAGAACAGGGGGGGGGGAAAACAAAGAGGCACATGACGATCCCCTCAGCGGGTGACCGAGCATACCACACCATATGTACAAAATAATTAGTGGCCTAAATTACGAAACGGCGATGCACGTCAACGTGTTTGTCCCCGCCCTCGATATGCATCCCCTCTCAACCATAACAGCCCAAGGAGAGGTGTGGATATGGATACTAAGATGGGTATTGGATGGGCTGGCCCGCTTGTCTAGCGACTCGGTTCCAGAACTCGAGGGGCCTTCAAACAAGCCACCACCAACGCCACCTGCTAGCCATGGCTTTGCGTTGTCTAGTCCGAGGCTTTACAAGAAGGCCGTGAGAGCGCTTTGCTAATGCCTTACCCTTTTTCTTACTCACCCGCTCGAACTTTGTTGGCCCGTCAAGTGAGGAAGCCTGTGGCGCTGTCACTAGACACATCGGAACTAACCGAGGGCACCACGACTCGGCTTTCCCAACAGAAGAGCTGCAACATCGCCCATAGTTATACACACACACACACACACAAACTGGGCTGACGAGAACGAAGCGCAAGCCATAAGTCTCAGATTTTCCCGAGATTCCCCAGGACAAGCAAAAACCTTTGAGTCCATCTTCAGCGGCATGTGGGAACGGAGGCGCCCGCCCGTGTTCAAGGCTTCGCACAGCACAATACAAGGTCCATACGATCCGTCTCTGCGTCCGTGTCTGAGTCCAGTAGCCAAGCCCGCCATCCCGCTACTCTGTCTCTCTCTCTCTCTCGCTCTCTCTCCTTTCCTCCTCCTCCTCTCATCCTAGTCCTGTACCTGGATTTTTGCCTTTCTTTCATGGCGCTGCACTGCTGAGCCCCACATGCCCCAGATCCTGTCTTGCAGATCTCTAGATCCTTTGGAGGGATCCTTCCCGCCAGTCAGTCAGTCAGTCAGCCTTGCCAGTTTGGGTCTTCTGACTGTCAGCTAAAGTAATATATTCATTTATTCCCCTGTGAATACTCTGGAGCCTGCAGCCTGCATTTTTAGTTAGTCAACGACGCATAAGCCTGCACGAGAGGGCCAAGTTCAAGGCCAGAATTCTGTTGCGCTGCCCAGCCGGGTGTCCCTGCTGAACCATGTACCATCTGACATCAAAAGAGTCATGAGCATCCCTCATAAGACCAACCAGGACCCAAAGTATGCAACTTTGCCCCTATTTCCCCTCGGTTCTCAGGCACCCCTGAGCTGACCGAGCCCTCGTTCCATGTGGAAAGAGAAGAGATTTGCGGTTGATTATTTGTGAATCGAAGCCACACGAAAGACCAACTACTTACGAGGTGCATTTCCAAATGCTGTTTTTCTCTCAAAACCACATGGAATATGCTCACTCGTTCCATCACGACCTCCATGATTATTGCAAGAAATGCACCCTTGGTTCTACGTTGAATTACCGTAAACATCATCAATAGAGTCATAGCATGCACTTATGCTTTATACCCTTGGCTGCACGTGGGCAGCCACACCAACGTGTGAAAAATCGATAGTCAAGAAACCAACCTCGTGGCAGTGACGGAGAAGTTGCTAGATTCTACTCCAAAAGGATACTGCTGACGAGAGAGTTTACCTTTGTTCATTCACTGTTTGTTTGGTTCGCCATCCTGAACCATCTGATTGCATGCACAGAATCCGGACTTTCAGAGCAGCCGAACCGATACTTACATTCTCAAAGTCAGATATAAAATAAGGATGTTCAATCTTCGGTAAATCTTGACAACGTCCCAAAGAGACTTGGAGCCATCGCTCGATAAATGGCAGTCTTTCCGCCAAAATGTACCTCCGGTGCTCTATAATAATACTTGCGGCCCTGTGCTGCTGCTTCCACCAACTGAGTTCTGCAGCCGCTGTCCCTCACGTGCTGCGACAGGTTGACCATGGATTTACTCGCCGGCCACCGACAGCTGGTGAGATCCAAATGGACCTAGGCCCGCAGCTGTCTAACGGCTCCAGCATCTGGTTCCCCGGAAGCCAAGAGTTCAGTGATGCCACGTCCCGATGGAACATCTACGGCGAACCCAACATCTCGGTCGTGGTGGAGGTCGCCACGGCAGAGGACGTTGCTACCACCGTCCAGTATGCCAACTCGATCAACATGCCTTTTCTCGCGGTGAATCGCGGCCATGGAAGTCCTTATACCCTTGCCAAGCTCCAGAACGGGATCGAAATCTGGTTGTCCCAGCTCAACAGTATCGACATCGCCGAGGACGGCAACTCTGCTGTCCTTGGTGGGGGCGTGTACATAGAAGAGGTCGTGGATACTCTGTTTGAATATGGAAAGGTTGCAAGTGAGTTTTGACACTTTCTGGTAGGGGCAAATTGGCTAACCAGTACATCCATAAAGCAACGGGATCATGTGCATGCGTTGGCAATATGGGTGCCGGGTTGGGCGGAGGCCATGGACGCCTCCAGGGTTATTTTGGATTGATTGTTGATAATATCATCTCCATGGACGTCGTTCTCTGGAACGGTACACAAATCACTGTGAACGAAGACTCATACCCAGACCTCTTCTGGGGGCTCCGCGGCGTCAGTGTGCCCCATCTAAGAAGAATAATGAAATAATATAAAGAACCATTCACTAACCCCACATAGGCTGGCCATAATTTCGGAATTGTCACGAGCTTCGATTACAAGATCTACGATCAGCCATCCTCAGTCTGGTTCTACGGCCTCTACTATTTCAACGAAGACCAGCTGGAAAACATCTTCAACGAGATGAACCGGCAGTCGGAAGCCACTCTCCCCGAGGAGATAGGCGGCATACTGCTCTTTTACGTCTGGAGCACAACCATCAACGCAACGGACCCAGTCCTCGTGCTGACCTTCAACTACGCGGGCGATGCAACAGAAGCAGCGCCCTACATCGATCCCTTCAAAGCGTTTGGTCCCGTCACCAGCACCGAGGGCCAGGTCCCCTACGACCAGATCTCCAACGTCTCGGGGACCGGCGTGGCCAGCCCCCTGTGCGCTCACGGCACACAGCGCATGCAATTCTCCTGCGACCTTCTCACGTACAACGTCACGACGAACCGGGAGGTGTACGAGCTGTACAAGAACATGACGCTGGCCAATCCCAGCCTGGTGGCCACCAGCGTCGTGTTTGAAAGTTACAGCTTGCAAGGGATTAAAGCCTTGCCTGCGAACAGCACCGCATATCCGCACCGCGGAGACAACCTTATCTGGTCCCAAGTCATCGCGTACGACTACGATCCTGGCCTGGACGCTACAGCTATCGCGTGGGGTGAGCAGGCGCGCCAGCTTATACACGACGGCCAGCCACCGGGCGAGGAGTTTAATGTTTATGTGAATTATGCTTTTGGGGGGGAGACCTTGGAGAGTGTGTACGGCTATGAGACGTGGCGCTTGGAGAAGCTCAGGGCTCTGAAGGAAGAGTGGGATCCGCAGGGAAAGTTCAGCTACTACATGCCCGTCTCATAAAGTCTACAAGAGGTTGCACGAAGGTGACTTTCATCTTTTTATGTTGACTTCCTGTCGAGTGACCTGTACATTGTCTGGTACCTTGGACCGAATCCATCTTCAAATTCCTTACAAACAGTAGGGCTTATTGATTGCATTGCAGACTAACCCGTCAGGTAGGCTTGTTACTCCTACGTCTTTTATGCTGTAGAAAACACGGGGAATTGACAATTATAATGACTATTTTCCAACACCTTGGAAGAAGAAGGAGGAGGAGGAGAAGGAGGTCAAGGTAAGTAAATTAGGCCGAATTAGATAATAATTAAGGGTTTTAGAATCGATTGCTGTCAATGAAAATGAATCAAATATTTGATCATGAACCACAATTCATTGATGCTTAGAGAAAAAAAGGGACTCTCCGAGCAATGCATTCCAGTTGTTAATTATTGAGTAATAAAGATGAACTTTCCTTTGCAATGACTCCCAGCACTATGCACGATATTCTCATCACAGAATACAACCATAATGAATATAATCGACAAGAGCCCTGAGGAAGTGACGAAAATCATCAACATATCATCCAGCTCAAACTTCTTAGCGCTTTATCAAGACTTCTCCAACAATCAATAACAACTTGCTCTGATCTAGAAGTTTTCCTCCATATGAAGTCAAATGAGCAAGTTGACCCTACAGCTATCTGCCTCCACTTCCCGCAAAGCTCTCAGCCTTGCATAAGGCTGAGGGGTTCTCCACCTGTAGAAACGGGTTGGTTGAGTGGGCCTGGCACGATCCTGCTGCTGAATAATACTGCTTCCCAGTGCTCTCAACATCCATTTGCTGCTCAACGTCCCGAATCTCAGCCTACTTCTGCAAGGCATGACAAAAGCCACGCTCACATGCAGATGGGTGGTATCACGAAAGGGGGAGACTTAGTCACGCCGAGAACATCTCAAGAGCAAGCGGACAGTCTATTTGCCCGAATTGGTCTGACTTACTAATAGGGCGCGCATCTTCGCATTCACAGATCCTCAACGTGTGAGCTTGGGGGCAGCTTTGTGATACCGTGGGTGGGTCCCCGTATGGACTCTTGAGACGAGGTCGATGGTACTTTGCAATCAGTCCAGGAGAAGTCTTCCAAGCCAGTGGATATCACCTGCCAGCACAGCAACTCGAGGTGTATCAAGCCTTCGGTTCCAGATAATGGGGCGAGTTGCCGAGTGAGTGAGGGCGGTGGAATCAGGCTCAAGGGGATTTGTCACGTTAAAGTATACTTCAGATATTTCGGATCTCAACATGTTAAGTCCATCTTCTCCAGGCATCAGTCGGGTCTTGGCGGGGAGGGATATCCGTTAAGACCGTTACGTTTTATCTTAGGTTGAATCTGATAGGCGATAGTCCAAGTCCCTCTGCAGGCGCGCACTGATGTTATCATGTCGTGTGCACTGGCTACATGCGCTTTCGGTGGAGTACTAGTGAACAAGTAAGTAATAAGTACCAGGGTTCCGCACCATAAGTAGAAGGCTGAGAAATTTACCTTGCCGAGGAATCTGTCCGCTCTCCCCTGCCTGTTCCCCTATGTTTGCGGATGCGTGGTCCGCTAGTGATTAGAGCTTAGAAATCAACTCGTCTCAAAGGCGCTGACGTGCTACTTCCCTTAAGCTGGGGCGGATACCGTCCGCAATGGTGCTGTGGCAAGGCGCTAGCATGCTTCACCACTGCCGTCGTCCGCGCTGACGCTATTACGGGTTTAGTCTTGCCTGCGCCCTTTCTCCGCCAGGGATGTGAATGTGGAAGTAGATTGTCGATCTCGGACACGTTGAATAGCTGATGACGGCCTTGCTCTTCTCCTGGAACCGATATAGCATCGTGGAAACTCATAGCACGACCCGTTCTCCTTCTCCTTCATCATCATCCCTCTTTCGTGATTGTTCTTCATTCCCCCTTTTGCCAAAGGTCTCGCAGAGCCTCATCGCACTCGTCTGGTCAATATCACTTCCCGATATCCCTTGGCTGCTTCGTCCTCTGCATTCTGTCAAGCAAAAATATTAAAAGCTATTTTTCTCTGTCATTCTTAGTACACTGTGCGTCTACAAAAGAGTAGCACAATCGCATGAGCTGCCCATGATGTGGGGCACTACCGTAGACGATACAACCCTTACACGAACAGAAAGCCATCAAAGGAATCAATGGCACAACAGCCCCGGCCCGAGCGCAAACGAGCTCCCTGGAAACACATCTGCCACGGGGAGCGATGAAGATGCCGCGTCGGCCGAGCAGCCAGGGACCTGGGGCGAGCGAGACGCTGGTCTGCCTGATGAGCGTGCTGCAATGCGAGAGTTCGCAGAGCTTCAGAGAGAGCTGTCCGAACTCTCCAGGGCAAAGTCGATATCAAGGAGCCGAGCGGCAAGCCGAGTCACCACCACAAGATCCGCTCACAGAGCCGCTTCACGTGCCACGACGCACGATCGTGAGTCGCAGGCCGACAATGCGGAGATTGCAGACGAGAAGGGCGAAGACGGCGGCGATGACGACGAGGAGTTTGAGCTGGACGCCTTCATCCGCGAGGGACATTTCGAGAAGCGCAAGGAGGGAAAGTCTGCCAAGAAAGTCGGCGTCGTCTTCAAGAACCTCACAGTTGAGGGAGCAGGCGAGACTGTCCAGTTCGTGAAGACACTACCGGACGCGATCCTTGCAACCTTTGGGCCGGATCTCTACCGTCTGCTGTCGAGATTTCTACCATTTCTCAGGCTCGACAGTGGAAAACGGCGCACCCTGATCCATGATTTCACCGGCGTCGTCCGCGGCGGAGAGATGATGTTGGTCCTTGGCCGTCCAGGTTCGGGCTGCTCGACTTTCCTCAAGGCGATTGCCAATGATCGGGGGTCGTACGCCTCGGTCAGAGGAGACGTCACATACGGTGGAATCCCGGCAGACAAGCAAAAGACCATGTATCGTGGCGAGGTCAACTACAACCCGGAGGACGACGTGCATTTTGCAAACATGAATGTCTGGCAGACACTCATCTTTGCACTCATGACAAAAACCAGGAAGGGCGCAGTCCAGGACATTCCAATCATTGCACAGGCACTCATGAAGATGTTTGGGATCCCCCACACCAAATACACCCTGGTGGGTGACGAGTACACTCGCGGCGTGTCGGGAGGAGAGAGGAAGCGAGTCTCGATCGCCGAGACACTTGCGTCAAAGGCCACTGTCGTCTGCTGGGACAACTCCACGCGGGGACTCGATGCTTCCACGGCCCTTGACTATGCCAAGTCCCTGCGGATCATGACAGACATTAGCGACAGAACGCTTCTTGTTTCTCTTTACCAGGTTGGACAGAACATATTTGACCTGATGGACAAAGTGATGGTCATCGACGCTGGCCGCTGTATATACCAAGGACCAGCCAACGAGGCCCGACAATACTTTGTAAGTAATAGGTACTTCCTTACTCATTCGAAGGAGTGATATCGTAATTAGAGGAGGCTCTCAAAACACAAAGCAAAATTCGAGCCTTACTGCTATATGTACTGACAAGTGGAGTAGACCGATCTTGGATTTGAGGCGCCTGAACGCCAGACCACCGCCGACTTCCTAACTGCGGTAACCGATCCAAAAGAGCGAAGATTCAGAGATGGCTGTGAAGCCAGTACTCCAAAGACACCCGAAGAACTAGAACAGGCCTACAGACAGTCATCACTCTACACCCGTGTCCAGGACGACATCCAGGCGTACGAAACTCACCTGAGAGACACAGAGCATAGCGATGCGAAAGAATTCGAATTGGCCGTCCGAGAGGGCAAGTCGAAAACAGTGCGGAGGAAATCCCCCTATACCGTCAGTTTCGTTCGACAAGTCCAGGCCTGTGTCAAGAGAGAATTCTGGCTTCTGCTTGGAGACAAGACATCTCTGTACACCAAAGCATCCACGTACGTGCCGTTCCAGACAACAAAAGTTCTTCTTCTTCTCTTCCTCCTCGCGGTCATTTCAATCTGCTGACTGTGGCCACAGAATCATCTGCAACGCTCTCATTGTGGGATCCCTCTTCTACGGCGAGCCTCTCGACACCGATGGCGTCTTCACTCGAGGAGGTGCCCTGTTCTTCTCCGTCCTCTTTCTCGGCTGGCTACAGCTGAGCGAGCTGATGAAAGCGGTCAGTGGCCGTGCAGTTGTGGCTAGACACCGCGAGTACGCCTTCTATCGACCGAGTGCTGTGAGCGTTGCCCGTGTCGTCGTGGATATCCCAGTCATCTTCCTTCAGGTCTGCGTGTTCTGTTTGATCATGTACTTCATGACTAGTTTGGACGTCGTTGTCTCCAAGTTCTGGATCTACCTACTGTTCGTCTACACCATGACGATGTGTTTGACGGCGCTCTACCGCATGTTCGCTGCACTGTCGCCCACAATCGACGACGCAGTCCGGTTTTCTGGCATTGCGCTGAATCTCCTCATCATCTACACCGGATACGTCATACCAAAGACGCAGTTGGTCTCTGACTACATCTGGTTCGGCTGGCTCTACTACATCAATCCGATCTCTTACGCGTTCGAGGCCGTCCTGACAAATGAATTCTCCGACCGCAACATGGCGTGCGCAGACGATATGCTCGTGCCCCAAGGAGCTGGAGTTGATCCGAGCTACCAGGGCTGTGTGGTTCCTGGCGCAGCCGTGAATGCCCGCTCCGTCAACGGCGCCGCATACCTCGATGCGCAGTATAGCTACACGAGGAGTCACCTGTGGAGGAATTTTGGAGTTCTCATCGCTTGGGCTGCCCTCTACATTCTTGTCACTGTCTTTGCGGTGGAGACCTTCAACTTCGCCCGCAGCGGCGGCGGAGCTCTCATCTTCAAGAAGACGAGGAAAGCAAAGAAGGCAGTGGCAGATGCATCGTCCCCTGTCGACGAGGAGAAGGCCGTTCCCAGCAGCGGGTCATCTAGCGGAGTCATTGCCACCAATAGCTCAAGCGAGGCAGCAAAAGAGGAGGAAGATGGCTTGGCACGGATTTCCAAAAGCGAAAGCATCTTCACGTGGCAGGAGGTGGAGTATACTGTGCCATACCAGGGGGGCCAGCGGAAACTCCTGAACAAGGTCAGCGGATATGTGAAACCGGGCGTCATGATTGCTCTCATGGGCGCAAGCGGAGCCGGGAAGACCACCCTGCTGAACACACTCGCTCAACGCCAGCGTGTTGGTGTTGTGTCGGGAGAGATGAAGGTGGATGGCCAGGAACTCGGTCTTGAGTTCCAACGAGGAACAGGGTTCTGCGAGCAGATGGATCTCCACGATGGCACTGCCACCATCAGGGAGGCACTCGAGTTCTCTGCGCTCCTTCGCCAGGACCGGGATGTGTCTCGTGCGGAGAAGCTGGCGTATGTCGATACCATCATCGACCTTCTCGAACTCCGAGAGCTTCAGGATGCTATCATCTCCAGCCTGGGCGTCGAGCAGCGCAAGCGTCTCACTATCGGCGTCGAACTCGCAGCCAAGCCGCAGCTGCTCCTCTTCTTGGACGAACCGACGTCTGGTCTGGACAGCCAGAGCGCCTGGAGTATCGTCAGCTTTCTCAAAAAGCTGTCTCGGGCAGGACAGGCCATCGTTTGTACCATCCATCAACCGTCTTCCGAAATTATTCAGGTCAGTTTCCTTTCGTGTCTCAGAGACAATTGGTTCTGAAGTTGTAATTGAAGACTGACGTGCTTGCTATCATTCAGACATTCGATATGATCCTTGCTTTGAACCCAGGCGGCAATACCTTTTACTTCGGCCCAGTCGGCGAGAATGGAAGCGCAGTCATCGATTACTTCGCCGAGCGAGGCGTCCAATGCCCACCCAACAAGAACGTCGCCGAGTTCATCCTCGAGACGGCTGCGAAGAAGCCACGAGGGAGAGACGGCAAGAGAGTAGACTGGAACGAAGAATGGCGCACGAGTCCACAGGCACAAGAGGTGCAAGAGCAGATCGAAGGGCTCAAGTTAACGCGCAGCAGATCCACCACGGCGCACCGGAAGAAGCAGAACGAGACCGAGTACGCAGCAACCACGTGGATGCAGACGTATGAGCTCACGAAGAGGGTATTCCGGCAGTACTGGCGGGACCCGTCGTACTTGTACGGAAAGCTCTTCGTGTCTGTGATTATCGGTATCTTCAATGGCTTCACGTTCTGGCAGCTGGGCAACTCCACCCAGGCCATGCAGGACCGCATGTTTACCGTGTTTCTCATCGTCATGTTTCCACCGACCATTGTGAACGGCATTCTTCCAAAGTTCTTTTCCAACATGGCACTGTAAGTCAACTTCTCCCATTTCGGATGCATCTCGTTGGGGTTTTTGTTTTCGCATCTCTTAACACGCAGAGCAGGTGGCAAGCCCGTGAGTTCCCGTCTCGAATTTATGGGTTCGTGGCGTTCACCACGGCGCAAATATTGGGGGAGCTTCCCATGGCCATCGTCGGAGCCTTCGTATACTGGGTGCTCTGGTATTTCGCCACGGGCCTGCCGACAGACAGCAGCACGGCGGGCTATGTCTTTCTGATGACGCTCCTGTTTTTCGTCTTCATGAACAGCTGGGGCCAGTGGATCTGCGCCTTTGCCCCCAGCTTCACTGTCATCGCGAACGTGCTGCCCTTCTTCTTCGTCATGTTCTCGCTGATGAACGGCGTGGTCCGGCCGTTCTCGCAGCTGCCCGTCTTCTGGAGGTACTGGATGTACTACCTCAACCCATCGACGTACTGGATCGGAGGCGTGCTGTCTGCCACGCTGACGGGGATCCCGGTGGAGTGCACGGCGGACGAGACAGGGCACTTCGACCCGCCGCCAGGCCAGACTTGTGGTACCTATGCGGGCTCATTCGCAGCTAGCACTGGAGGCTACCTTGTTGACCCGACGGCGACAGCAGACTGCCAGTACTGTCCGTACAGCGTCGGCGATCAGTACCTGGCAACGCTGAACATTACCCCGCACGACAAGTGGCCTTACTTTGGTATCTTCCTCGCTTTCTGCATCAGCAACTGGGCGTTGGTTTATTTCTTCATCTACACGGTACGGATCCGCGGCTGGAGTTTCGGATTCGGCTTATTATTTGGTGGTCTGGGTAAATTGGTGGACAAGGTGAAGAGCCTTGGGAAGAGAAAGGAGTAGAAAAGGATTCCCAGTAGATCAACAGGATAGACAGTATTTGAGGGGTCTAGACAGAGAAAAGAATGGATGTATCGGATGAAAAGATGGATAGACAAGGCATAGACAAGATCTTCAATTATTCATAGAGCATAATAGAGAACACTGTGAGGGTGCATAAGAGAGGATGAGTCTCAACAAGTAATGACTCTTTTCAATAACGAGACCCTGAATATGTAAATTGGTTCATCTTTTGGAACAGAAGTAAAATAAGTTCAATATTTAGTATCATCATCCCAATCAAGTGAAAAGGACAGCACACACATTCCTCGCACCTTCCAATTTCTCTACACATGATGTGCTCTATTGAAGGGAGGAAAGGAAGGCACGAAGGCAACAACAGGGCCAGGGGAAAATAAACGGCAAATATGTAGATACAAGAGGTTTATGCATGTATCGATGCGCTGGTCAGCACTGGTCAGCAGAGGTTTATCGATAAGACCCGAGGTGACTACAACCGGGAATTTTCTCTCTAAACGACGTCAGTCTTTTCACATTGCGACTTGAAACTTCAGCCACACCCTCAAGACAAGATGTTGCGGTCATGTTCATCGCGATTGCCAGCGAGGCTGCGCCCTGCGAGTCTCGCTCGGTCCCAGAACAGCCGCCCATCC
Organism: Cryphonectria nitschkei; assembly: GCA_006503525.1. Taxonomy (NCBI): domain Eukaryota; kingdom Fungi; phylum Ascomycota; class Sordariomycetes; order Diaporthales; family Cryphonectriaceae; genus Cryphonectria; species Cryphonectria nitschkei. The sequence continues at coordinate 118,779 of LAZJ01000358.1, read as the reverse complement.
TTTCGTACTAGGACATTAGCTACTGTCTCCCCGCCACCTCCCGCACGAGTATGTTCATACTGGTTTGACCCTTTCTCTTTGGCTGAGATCGAATACGGTCTGTAGCTTCTTTTTTGCTGACCCTGCTTGTCTACAGGAGCCTACAGAGCTGAACGATGTGACCACTTTGTCGAACGGAGTCCGTGTCGCGACCGAGGCCCTGCCAGACGCCTTCTCCGGCGTGGGAGTCTACATCGATGCTGGCTCTCGGTACGAGAACGAGTACCTCCGCGGGACAAGCCACCTCATGGACCGACTGGCCTTCAAGTCGACCACAAAGCACACTGCAGATAAGATATTAGAACAGGTCGAACAGCTCGGTGGGAATGTGCAGTGCGCCTCGTCACGAGAATCCATGATGTACCAGGCCGCCACCTTCAACACCGCAATTCCGACTGCAGTGGGCCTGCTCGCCGAGACAATACGAGATCCTCAGCTCATCGAGGAGGAGATTGAGGACCAACTTCTCACCGCGCAATACGAGATCACCGAGATATGGTCCAAGCCCGAGTTGATACTACCAGAGCTCGTACACACCGCAGCCTTCAAGGACAACACCCTGGGCAACCCACTGCTGTGTCCAAAGGAACGCCTCGGTTCTATTGACAAGCATGTCATTCAGGCGTACCGCGACGTCTTCTACAGGCCCGAGAGGATGGTGGTAGCTTTTGCAGGTGTGTCGCATGAGCAGGCCGTCAAGCTGGCCGAGCAGCACTTTGGCGACATGAAGGGTGCCGAACTCCCAGACTTCTCGGACACTGCGTCACAAACCTCGATAGAAAGCGACGCCTCATCGCAAGGCAGCGATGCTTTGGCATCCTCAGTCTCTTCCGTGTCCTCCTCGGCCGCCTCCTCTCCACAGTCTCCAAACCTGCTTTCCAAGATCCCATTCTTCAAGAATCTCTCCACTTCCGCATCACAGAACGCTTCCGTGAGACCTGGCGACCTGCGCAGCCTCTTCTCCGGCCAAGATCTGCACCGGCCAGCCCATTACACCGGCGGCTTCCTCTCCCTCCCAACCCAGCCGCCCTCGCCCAACCCCATGATGCCCACCTTCACCCACATTCACCTTGCCTTCGAGGGCCTGCCCATCTCGTCTGACGACATCTACGCACTCGCGACCCTGCAGACCCTCCTGGGAGGTGGCGGCTCGTTCTCCGCCGGAGGGCCGGGCAAGGGCATGTACTCGCGGCTGTACACCAACGTGCTGAACCAGTACGGCTGGGTCGAGTCGTGTGTCGCCTTCAACCACAGCTACACCGACAGTGGGCTCTTCGGCATCGCGGCGAGCTGCTACCCAGGCCGCACCGCGAGGATGCTCGAGGTCATGTGCCGCGAGCTGAGGGCGCTGACCCTCGACACGGGCTTTTCGGCGCTGGGCGAGATCGAGGTGGCGCGCGCCAAGAACCAGCTTCGGTCCAGCCTGCTGATGAACCTCGAGAGCCGCATGGTCGAGCTGGAAGACCTGGGCAGACAGGTCCAGGTCCACGGGCGCAAGGTCCCCGTGCACGAGATGACCAAGAAGATCAGCGAACTTACGATCCGCGATCTGAGGCGCGTGGCCAAGATGGTCGTCGGCGGCATGGTGAACAATCAAGGAAAGGGCAGCGGCGCGCCCACGGTGGTGCTGCAGGAGGCGCAGGCGGACGGCATCGCGTCCAGAGCGATAAGTTGGGACGAGATTCAGGATATGGTTCACCGCTCCAACCTGGGACGGCAGTCATAGATTTTTCTGTGCAGTTTTAAGGGCATACCTGGCCTTCCAACGGCCGGACTATATGTATAATATAGAGAGGACAAGCACCTCGTTGTACCAAAACGAAGACTTCACTATTCCTAGGGTTCGCCTGCAGATACGTCAATTGGATCTGTAAAAGAAAGAAGAAGAAAAAAACAGAAAGGTAGAAGAGCGAGAGAGAAGGGAAAGAAGAAGGATTTTGCAGCTTTCAATACAAGGCAATCTCTACGTCTGTTTCTATGTCATCACATTTCTCAGGTTGACGCCAAACATGAATTGGCGAATACTATAAATCTTGAATCTTCGCAGCTGAGGCAACACTGTCACTTCTTGAACACCGCATGGCCCATCCTCTCGATCTCTCTTCCCTCCGACGTGTTCCTTCCAACGGCCTCCAGCAGCCTCTGCCATGCCTCCGCATCCTTGATCTTGACGGCTTCCTCTGCGGCCTTGACGCGCATGCCGCACTTCTCGTACATGGTGAGGGCTTGCCCAGGCTCGAGGTGGGTGCACTTTGAGATGAAAACGGAAGCTAGACGCGGGTTGCCTGCTTGTAGAGTGAGATTGTAGAATGGCTTTTTTTCCCCCCACCGCCGGAAATGTCAGTTGGTCACAGGCACACAAGAGAATGGTCAGTGACATCGAGTGAACGTACCTCCCATCCGATGGGGCTTTTTCTCTGCTTGGATGTCTCCTCGATCTCATTCCAGTCGCGCTTGGCCACGAGAGCTCGAAGCCTGTAGACGGGGTCAGTCAGTACGAGATTCCACAAACGGATGTCACGAAGATTTACCGGATCCACCAAGCTACCTTCTCCGGCACCTTGAACTCGCTCTGTATCCTCTTCGCCCTTTTGTCATAACCCAGCCGAATCAGCTTGAACATCGTGTCATTGACACTCAGTCCCGTAAAGCTATCTGTCAGGTCTCGATCAAAGGCTTCCTGCATCCGCAAGAGCGTGGCCGCCTCCTTCAGCGCGCCCAACTCGAACGCACTCTCCTTGCTATTATCGCTCAGCAGCCTTGCGGCTAACGCCATCTTGTCTGTTGCTGTCCGGCTGTCCGGCTGGGCCAGCGACTCGCGGATGAACACGGATGCTCCGTCGAGGCGCCTGTCGTCTTGGTAGTAGAGGTCCTTGAGAAGGGTCCTGTCGTCTTCGCGAAGAGCAGAGGATTCCACAAGAGCGGTGGCTACAGGGCGGCTGTTGATAGTGCGGAAAAAAGCGGCCAGGGGTAGCTTGCGCCGCAGAGTGTGGAGGACGAAGTAGACGAGGTCAGTGTCGCCGCTCTCGATTGCCTTGTCGAGAGCGACCTCGTCCTCTTCCATGCTGAGGAGGAGAGGCACCTGGCGCCCGGCCCTGGGTTCGTGGTTGAGCAGATCAGTGGCTAGGCGGCCCCGGCCTTCGTCGTAGGCAGCACGGGCGATGGACTCAAAAGAAATCCCAGGCCTCCCAGAGAGCTTATCGACAATAAGACGACATACCGACTCATCATCCTCAGAGCCTGCACGAACCTTGGCGGATGCCCAGTGAATATATATCTTGTCTGAAGGCAGACGAAGATATCCTGCAATCCGGAGGGCGAGGAGATATTCGTGGCGGTTCAACAGACGAGCGATGAGCCCCTCAGGACCAAGACGCTGGTACTGATCATATGAAAGTGGGATGCCCACCTCGTAAAAGCGGGCTGCATTCAATACTCGCAGCGTCTCACACATATCGACAAAGTCGTCGCTGTTGTAGATGTCGAGGACTGACTTTCCAAATGATGCGGCTTTGAGCAGCTGTTTCTGCCAATGAATGCTGAATTCCTGTCCGGCGGCATTGACACAGGTGTCGACTGCCTCGACCAGGTTGGGCCGGATCAGCTGAATGTTATCATCAGCCTTCGGGGACTGTATCTCAAGCTGGGCGACAGCATCTAACAAGATGGACGCCGCAGACTCAGTGCCAAACCTGAAGACCTCGTCTGTGACCTCTGGCACTTTCTGGAGGAAATCGCATGCCTCATTGGTGAGGACACGTACACCATCGTGGTCTTGGATGATGTGGACTCTGCCGTCGTAGAAGAACTTGGTTGCCGCACCTGCTGGTCCCACGACGTGGACCTCATCCTCCCACGCAATGACGACGCCGTCGTTGCCGCACCACTGTAAGTACTTTGGGGATATTCTAGACTTGGACTCGTACTCGCTCAATCGGTTCTGGAAATCACTCGTGATGACATGCGCCCTTCCTGTCTCCGTGTATAGCGCAGCGAATCTCCCGTTCGGAGACACGCTGATGTGGGTGAAAGGTCCTATATCCAGGAAGCGATCCTCGACATCTGTTGCGTCGACCAGGTAGATGGTCTGACCGATGCTGAGCAGCGCTTCGACCGAGCGCGAGAGGGTGAACCTAGGCGGGATGATAGTCCACGAGTGCACTTGGCCCCCCGGAGGAGAGGCCAGCAGTTTGGGTCGTGGCTCATCATAAGACGAGACTGAAACCAGGGTGTTGTTGGACAACAAAGCTACAAACCCAGAATCATAAAACCTATGAAGGATCAGTCTTATATTTGTCGAATCGTTAGCTCATCTTTCCAACCTACCTGCAAGATTGGACACCGAGCTCCTCGGCTCCATGGCCCAAAGAAAATTGGGTGAAGTCGCCCTGCAAGTCGTAATAGCACCGCACGATACCGTCTCGGGTGACGACCAGCAGCTTCTCATCCTCCGACCAGCCAAGGCCCTTGATGGATCCATGCTCCCAGGGAATGGTCTTGATAGGCTTTCCGGCGCAACTGTAGATGTCTATACTGGGCTTGGACGACTTGCCCGTGCGGTAGGCCAATATCTTGGTCTCGTCACGATATAACGCTGCAGGACGTTAGCTGGTCATGTTGACTCATATCGAGCATGCATACAGTGGTTTTCGAGGCTCGTAACTTCGAGGCAGATATACCACCGAACATGTCCTCTGACATTGGGCAGGCGGAGGCCCAGCCACACAGGCCTACACCCTCGAAGCTCAAACCAAGAAGAGTCAACAAGAACCAACGAGATCAACACATACCAACAGCCCCGCCATAGAGAGCCCCAGCAACAAAAAAATTGTCGAGATCCAGGTCAAGGTCGAAGACAGCGGTGTATAGCTGTGTCTTTCGGTAGAACCGATCGCCCACCTTCTCCCAACCGGCCGTGGGGTGCGTCGAGTCCATCTTCCTCGATATCAACGATCAACACATCCTTGAACCCCCCTCGCGACCTCCAAACTGTGTGACCCTTTTATTTATTCAGCAGGATTTAGCATGTGGTATCAGGAAGTGGTTTTTACATGCGACTGCAATGAGGAAAGCAAGTTATGGTGGGCACAATCGTTGGGTTGCCTTGGGAAGCTATCAAAAGACATGAGTGAGGTTTCGCGTCAAATCAAGTAAGTTATGCCCCAGTCGATGGCCGCTGCTTGCTCCTGCTGCTGCGTCGTCTCATCCAGGCAGGCCTGGCAAGGTCCAGGGCTAGGGCCACAGAGCCTCTCGCAATACAGAGAGTACACGCTAACGATAACGGCCTACGGAGCCCTTTGCACATAGGCTCTAACCACTAACTGGTCAGTGGCCTGCGCATGCCTGGGGCTCCCCACCCCCTCTTCGCTTGGGACACATCGAGCAATCACAACCAACCGCAGCCCGCCCCTCTCTGCAGGGCCTCCTTGCCTGCCAGCGAAGGACCCCCAGAGCGAGGCCGATATGGACCCACCACCCGCCCCAGCCCCAGTCCCGCCGTCGTCATGGGATGATGATGATGATGATCTGGAGCAGTGGGAGCTCATCCCCTCCCCCACTAACACCATCGAGACCACCACTCCCGAACCTCCAGCCAGGAAGCCCACGGCGCAGGACGGATTCGAAGTCGCCGTCGTGGCAGGAGGAGACTCTGCTGCCGCATCCGCCTCCTCCCTACGGCTGCCAAAGAGCCCCAACATGCCGGGCTGGAAGGATGATTACCTCTCCTCGCTGCTCGAGGCCGAGAGGAACAACCCCGTCAACTTGGCCCTCGTCGACGCCTGTACGTCTCTCATTGTTGTTGTTGGTGTTGCTGCTGTCACCTTTGCTATTTCTGCGTTGAATTTTCACCATCTCTACCCATGCAATACCAGCACCAAACTTACAGTGGTGCGTTAACCCGCGACCCAACTTTCAGGCTCCCAACTCAGCGACAAGATAGCCCTCCTCGAGGCCGAAAAAGCCCAAGCAGCACAGCAATCCCCCAGCACCAGCACGACCACACCGTCGAGCCCACCCATACCCAGCGCTTCCTCCACCACCACCACCCTCCCGACCACCGACCCCGTCCTCCTCCGACTGCGCGCCGACCTCGCCCAAGCTCTGCGCCAAAACACAGCCCTGACCACGCGCCTCCGCACCGCCATCGCCGACCGCGACCGCCTACAGGCCCTCACAAAGACCCAAGAGGCCACGGTCGCCGCCCTGACCACAGAGCGCGGCGTCCTGTCGCGCCGGGTCCGCGACCAGGCCGAGGAGCTGCGCGGCAAGAAGCAGATGCTCGAGCAGGTGCAGGACGAGGTGCTCACGCTGGAGATGCAGCTCAACGTGGCGGAGCAGCAAAAGACCAAGATCGCGGCCGAGAACAAGAACCTGATTGACCGGTGGATGCGGCGGGCGGAGCTGGAGGCGCGCGAGATGAATGCTGCCAACGAGAGGCGCGGGCCTGAAGGGACGTGATGCCGAACTGATCACGATGGATTGATGACGCCGGTCTGGACTACGCGCACGCCAGACCAAGGATGGTGGTGGCGTGGTTATACAATTCTCTCATGATACCCTGGATCGGCATGTATTTGGTTCCTCACGTGGACTTATAGAGGACGCATGAGGAGGAGCACGATGGTGATAAGCGCGTGGATTCTGTCCAAGCTGTCTATTGAAGAGCAAGTGCAAGCCGAGGCAGGCTCTGCTGTTCTGTTCTATACGATATGCTATGCTTGCTATCGTTGCTGTTTACAAGGTCTGTGTGAACTCTCTTCTCTCTAATGCAGAATGTGTGTGCAGTGAGTTCCCCGGTCTCCTTCTTCGTGTCCCACCACCTTCTCCACGATCTTGGTGTTTTAGGACTGACCATCCAGGCGACTCTACCTTTCCTCCTCGATCCTAAGGTGGGTATAAAATATACAGAAATCGCACCTACCGACCCAACATATACTGTCGAGGAAGGAAGAAAAACGAGGGGGGGGGGGATGCCCACTTATGCCGTATGTGCCACATCAAGTCTTGTATATGTATAATAAAAAAAGCAGAACACCTCCCGACGTCCTTCATATCCAAGCCGCGGGTTGCCCCGCTCACTGTCTTGGTCTTTGTCTTTTTACAAGTCCTGTCCTCCCTCAATCTTGGTCGTGACATGATAGTCTCCTGTTGAGTCTGTCCAGCTGACGCCATTCTCAGGCCAGCGGTGGCACTCAGGCTCGGACAGGATACTGCTGGCAATGTCATTCTCGTTGTACTTGGAGGATGTTGTAAACTTTTTGAGCGACACGATCTTGCAGCCCTTCCTCAGGTCCAGGAACTTAATCTTGAGCCTCTCGGTAAGGTCGGGTGTGAAGGCCTGGTTGTTGGCCAAGACCACGTCCGCCCGCTTCATGACCTCGCCGATGTCCTGGTTGTTGAGGAAGTCGTCCTTCTTGATGCGGACCTTGCCCGGCTGGATGCCCCACAGCTTGCACCGTGCCTCAAACTCGCGGTGTTGTTCCTTGGCCAGCCTCGAGGCGTCCTCCATGACCTCGCAGCCCCAGCTCTCGCAGCCGATCTGCAGGGCCGCCTGGAGCACGACATTGCCCACCCCAGAGCCAAGATCGACAAAGGTCTGCTTGGAGGTCATCTGCAGGTCGGTGCACAACACCTTGGTCACAAAGTTGTGCTTCATCTCCCCATAGATGTTGTCCGTGCCGTTGGTGTATCTCCTGAGCTGGTCCACATTTGGTGTCACCACCCGGTCGTAGACCTGCTGGAGGATGTGTGTGACGAGATCCTCGGTCAGGTCATGTTGCCTGTCGATGGTCTTGAGAATGGCACCCTTCTTGAGTTGGTCGAGAATGATCCGGTTGTAGTCATCGATGGCGTCTCTGAACGCGCCGATATCCAAAATTCTCTCGTTGGAGTTCCGCTCCAGTTTTCGAATGGTCACGCCCAGTTCTTTCTTGACACTCTCGTCGGTGATGTATGTTTCCTTGACGTTTTTGACCACTTTGATGATGTCCTTGATGACGTCGAGTTTGTCCCTCTGGTTCACGAGTTCGAACCTGTCGTTATCAACAATAGTCAGCCATGTGCATCGCACCAAAGAATAGGATACGGGTCGGGTCCGAGGAGAAAGTTCCATAATTTTGTGTCACACATACCTTTCTCTTGTCAGCGACCCGGGGTACTGCAGCTCCACGGCCGAGTCCTCGTCACTCGCCTGGGGAAACGACTTGAGGTCGCCCAGCGCAAGCGAGACGACGTCCGCAGCGTGCACGAACCGCAGGGGCCGCCCGCCTTTATCCTCGTACCCGGCCGCCGCCAGCTCCTTCAGCGCCGCGCTCGGCAGTCTCCGGTCCGGGTCTGTGCGCCGCGCGTGCTTGCGCCTCTTGAGCCTGCTCTCCCAGTCGTCGTCCTCATCATCGTCCTCGCCGTCCGAGGGGTCGAATGCCACGCGTGCCTCGCTGTCTGTGCCAGGCGAGCGTATGCGCTTGTTGCGTGACGAGGCGGCGGGCACCACGAGGTAGTGGCGGTCGTCGGCGGAGGAGGACGAGGCGAAGGGGCTATTGCTGGCGCGCGGGCGGCCCGAGGGGGAGCGTTTGAGGCCCCTCGAGGCGGCGTTCGGGGGTGCGGGGTGCGAGGGTGTCTTTCCTGCGCTGCTGGAGCGCGAGGGACCACGACTCAGAGGCGTAGACGTCCGTGGTTTGGCAATAGCAGAGCTGCTCGGGGCGGCGGTCTCGACGGCAACGGTACGGACTTTGACTTTGGGTTTCGGGAGGGAACTAGGAGTAAACTTTCGCTGGTTCGAGAACATCTTGTTCGAGTCGGTTGTAGACAGAGAGAGAGGGAGGGAGGGAGGGGGGAGGCAGGAGGGGTGATTTCCAGCGGCGAAGAACGTTGATGATCGTGATCGTGTGTTAGGTGGTTGTGACGATATGCCGTATCAGAATGGAGACGAGGCGAAAGAGACACTCGAAAGACGACGCTCGCGCTTGTGACGTTCAGCGCTGAAGGAAAGGAATGTATGCTGTACAAGCAATACAAAAAGAAGGTCACGCGTAGACTATGGATGCTGAGAGAGAACTAATAGACAGAATGCACAAGGAATACAATAAGCCGCCCCCGCGCCCTGGAAGGTTGAACAGGCAGAAAAGATTCGTCGATGGGGAAAAGGCGGGCAGGTGAATAAGTCGACCAAATGTGAGCAAGTACTCTAGGTGGGCGGACGAGGTGGGCGGCTGGTGGGGCTGAGGAACCGGAAGACGTCGTTATGCGCAAGTGTACAGCATTACTTCACTGTAGCTTCACCAAAAATCAGTCTAGGCCGCCCCAGAGGTAGCCGGCAAGAGGAGCACCTGCACCTGCGCCTGTGCCTGCGCCTGTGCCTGCAGGGTCGCCTCTGCCCTGCTGACCAACAAAAAAGTTTATTGGGCCCTCCACCCCCCCCCCTCTTCAGCCACTCAGGCTCCAAGACCTGCTGCACAGACATTTCCCAGAGGGTCGGGTCGATGCTGTGTCACACTAGCCAAGATGCCCAGTCACTATATGTAAGGCTGAGTCTCGGCCCCCACCTGCAAAGTAACAAGAAGAACAAGAGAAACAAAAGGGAGAAACTCCCGTGGACCCTTGACGCCTATTGGACATGGCATAGGTCCAGAATAATCAACTTACTTACTTATGTCAACAAAGTGTTCTTGTCTATGGCAATTCAACTACAATAAGAACAACGCGAGATCGACTTTCCGGTATGCTCTTGGCGGAAGGCACCAGCGATAGATGAAAGCTCGAATTCCTCATCAGCACTCGTTGAATGCTGACCCACAAGAGGATAACTTCTCCATCCAGCATAACCAGCGGGGTATACTTTTCTCTTCAAGACATGTCAAGGCAGGCTGAAGTGAACATGGCAGTAGGGAGAAACCAGTCAGTCAGTCAGTCAACATAGAATTGAACGCATGGAAACACATCACCACATTTGGGCGAAAAAACGGCCCCTGGGTCATTGGAGAAATAACTTTTTTCTTCTTCTTGTTTTTCTTTTCTTCTTTATTTCCTGCTTCAAAATGTGCCCTTCCTCGTCTCCTCTACAACAACCCATTTGGTCTCAATCGTAATACCCGTAGCACCCACGCTTGTCGGCAACCTCCTCGTCGACTCGGCATCCCAGTCATCCTCAGATTGGTCGCTGGCCGCCCGACCTCGAGACCTGGCGCCAGACAGTTTCCCCCGCTGCTCGCGCTGCATGTCTCCCCGCCCGATTGTCGCCGTAAAGTGCACGTTGTCCTTGCCGTAGATGGTCTCGAGAGGAAGCCCGTTGGTGACGCCCTCGACGAGGAACTTGTGGTTCTTGGGATCCTGGTTGCCGCCCCCGCCCAGGCGCGACACATACTCGTCTTCCTCCTTGTCGTAGAACCTTCGGTAGCGCCAATACGAGTACAGGGGTAGGAGCATCGGCAAGCTATTGCAAAAGATGCTGAGGTTGACCTCGAGGATCGTGAGGAAGGCAATCTCGCTGCGAGCGATCTGTGTGGCGGTGGTGTGTTAGCAAGGTGGATTGTGTGAAAGCGTTTAAAGAGAAAGAAAGAAGAAAGAAGAAAAAAAGCAGCTGTAGGAGGGACAGGCTCACCAATGGCGCAGAAGCCCCCTCGGCCTGGATGAGGCGGACCATGCGAATGATGGAGACTATGGTCACGCTGTGCAACGAAAAGGTATTAGCATAATGAACAGGTTGGTAGTCATGTCTGTGGCAGCATCACAAACATACCCGAGACTAAGCAGGAAGACCCCAGACAGGCCAAGGCGTGTCGACACGCTGACCCTCTTGAGGGACCAGATGGTGAAGAGGGGCAGGCAGTTGATGATCGTGTTGGTGGTGCAGTTGTAGATGCCCGAGGCGACTGAGCTCGCCGTCTTGTGCTTGCACTGGCCAATGCCGGTCTCGAAGTGGCCGTCGTGCAGGTGACAGACAAGCAGCGCCTGCAGGAAGTTGCCCAGCCCCCAGATGGCGACGAGCACCATCATGTACTTGGTCGCTGTCCGCGTAATCCCGTGCGTGAAGACGCGCAGGTAGAAGGATAGCACCGAGAGCTTTGTGGTCACGATGCACATGTCGTAGATGAGAGAAAATGGCATGAAGATCTGAGAAGAGGAGAGAACCTCGTTAGCGGCAATGCCCCTGGCATCGGTCGTCGACACTCATCGTCGGGTGGGATACTGGAAATTGGAGAGCGTACGGCTGAGATGAATTTCTTGTTCTCATCTGGTATAGCATCTCTGGGATAGCCGGCCCCTGCCGTAGACCCTGAATGATGAGGTTGATGATCAGCCTACGAATGCTCCTCTGACTTCGTCACGACGATCTTTCGACGTCCTCCAGGGTTGGGCTCAACTCACATAGACCACCACAGGTCAAGATTATGACAGTTTGTGGCACTGCGGCGAGGATCAAGTAATCATCCCAACCTAACCTCGAGCCCGTCACCAGCCGGGCCACAATACGCAGGGCCACAACCAGGACCGCGAGAAATGCCACAACAGAGTAGGCAATAAGCTGGCTCTTGATGAACGGTAGAATCGGAAGAATCGTGTGCTCGAGGGCCATCATGGTCCCGCGACACCGGCCTGCTCTGCGCAGCCGTTCACGGGCGAGACCTGTCGCGTGCGCGCGCCGAGAGATGAATGGTCCAGGCAGCGAGGGCGACCGAAGAGCAAGAGGGCAGTTCGCCGAGGCCTCCGCTGCATGTCAGTCAGGTCGATTTGGTGTGACTGTATGTTCTGTGCATCAAAAAGCCGCATCCATCACGGAATGCGCACGTCTTTTGAAATGCCGTTGAACGTTGAAAAGAAAACGAGTGTCGTCGAGGTAAGTCGGATGCGAAGTGTGGCTGTTGGCGTCTTGATGCCCTCTTTTGTTTGGCTCTTTCTTTCCCCTACTCTTTTTTCTTCCCCTTCTACTACCCTTCTAGACCTCTTTCTGTCACAAGCTTTCTCGGTCTACGCACCCCCCTTGATAGCGGCATGTGGGTAATCTGCTCCTTCGAATGAGCATTAGTGGTTAGGTTGAATTAATGAGCTGAGCTGAGCGGAATATGCAGCGGTGCTTGGACCGCACAGCGACTTTTGCCGTATGGCTAGAGGCCCGCCAAGTGGGTACAGGACCCAGCCCCAGCACATGAAGATCTCCGTCGCTAGTCGGCCCCAGTTGTCGAGGGCTGCGAGGCCACTCGCGGGGGAGAACCGGGCCTGGCCAGGCGTGCCAGGCAGGCGTGCCAGGCAGCATGTTCAGGGCACCCCAGGTATTGATTCCTGCATAGCCCAAAGGGGAGACATCTTGAAGACCCAGCTGTAAGGGAAATAGCAGCCTGTTTAATGATGCATTGTATGAGTTGGCGGAGGCGGCAGCGACAGCAGCGATGACGACGCTTCTCTTCACGAAAATTTCTGAAGACGGGTTGTCGAAGCCCTCGTGCATGTAATTATCTTCTTCTTGCCTCGGCGGTATTTAAAGAGTCCTTGTGACGCCAGCTCGTTTATCATCAAACCACGATGTGTCTCATGATCTTTGTGGCTGAAGACTCGACTCCGGCTAGGTCGATTCTGTCTATGCCTCCGGCCCCCGGAATCAGGAACATTGATTGCCTTACAGGGCTCACCATGAAAAAGAACCCCATTCATCGAGACATCGAAGCGACTGAAGTTCGGCGTGGATCATATTTTTCTGGGTGGGGTTCGAACGTTAAGATATTGAAAGAGCAGACCTGAGTCTAGATCGTCGTCGTTCCTGAGAGGCGTGAGAGGGTCTGCACGCTACTCCGATCAAACCGAACCCATCAATTCTATTTCACCGTGGATCATCCGAATCATATATCGTGACAACCAAGAAACACATATTGCTGAAGCATTGAATCGCATTTTATCGAATCGCATTTTCTTCTTTCCTGCAATGTGGCTCCTCCAAGGGATCCAAGACACATCATCACTCTCTACCATAAATGCCATTGAGATCAGTATCTGAAAAATGTTAAAATGAGACAATGCAAAGATAAGGGAAGCAAGCACATCTCTGAACCAGTGCAATGCAACGAGTATGGGTCCCTTCTGAAGGCTGCATTCAGATTCTTTCGTTCCCTCTCCTCCAATATCCTGCCCATGCTCATTCCTCTCTGCCTTTGCGCTGCTTGGCCCCTTGCCCCTGCCGACAACCCCTTAGGCAAGGAGGCTGCAGGGCAGGGCATGCCTAGTAAGGACTAGCATCAAACAACCAGACATCTGCAGCAGACGGTACAGGAGGACCAGCGTTGTGGGCAAACCGATCCTCGAACCACTTTACACAGGCTGGTCTCCATCCCTCTCCTTCTTAGACCTTGCAATAGTCGAGATGATGGCCTCATGCCTGTTAATCACAGCAGCCACAGCGGCCTTCAAATTCTTGCTCTGCTCCTGAATCTCCGGGTCGTCGACCATGGCTGCGGCGTTGGGCTCATCCGGGATGACGCGTGCAAGGGCGAGGTACAGCTTCTGGTCGATGAGCTTTCCGATTTCAGCCAGGACCTCGTTCTCACGGGCCTCCATGAGAGCAGGCGTCAGGCCCTGGTCGTGTGCCTTGAACGACATAGTTTGCTGCTAATGATTGCCGGCGACCCGCCTTGGGTTGGCCAAAGTTAATGCTTGGTCAGGCCGTGTCGCGTGTTGAACGGGAATTTCCGCTGGGGCGGTTGTCAGGCGAGGGAGTGAGGAGTGACTTATCACAACAAACAACTTGAGGACGAGAACGGTCGTAAATACGAAGGTCGATCAGAGCAACCTTTTGATTGTGTGGAGGCGGTGAGAATGAGGTCAAACTTTTAGACGAACGCTGGCAGTTGCATACGACGATATCAAGATGACGTAACTTGCATCTCTGCTGAGCTAAGCTTCAAGTCACCCCTTAATCTAGAGACCTTCTCTAGTTGGTCGAGCATCGCCCACACCATGCAGCAAGATCATCAGGGACGATGCCGTGGAGTGAAGGAATCATCTTGATTTTTTTCTAATTAAATTTCTTCTTCCTCTCTAATTTCTACTGCTGAACAGACTCCCAATGTATCCTCGATCTTGAAGGGTCTCTTCCTCTTTCGAGGTCTCCGCTGAATCTTGTCCTCCGCCCGTCAAGACTTGGCCTCGCCCACGACGATACAGCATGCCCACCACTCCCAAAACTCTGTGCCCGCGCCCCATACCGTAGAGGCGACAGGCCCAACCTCGGGTGGTCGCACTGCTCCCTCTCGAGACTCATCCTCATATACATATCTGGCCCGTCGAGTCCCCGTCTCTTCCACTCCATATCCTCTGCTATCGACCGCCGGTAAGCAGTCGAGGCACCACCAGCTGTTGTTGGCTTCTCATAGCCTGTCGATGGCCAGGGATGAGATACGCCTTCAGACTGGCTTACCTGGCTTCTCACGCCTTTGGACTTGTCGCGGGCGCAGTCGAAATATCTCTTAGTACCCCTAACGATGCTCTTCCAGGCGTTTGAGATATCATGGACGAGGAAAGCCGCTGCGACGAAGATAAAGGAGACAGCAAGACCGATACCAAACATGTACTTTGAAACATAGCCGATGGTGAGGCGGTCGCCCCAGTCCTCGAGATTGATAGCGAAGAATGCGGCTATGAAGGACATAGGTAAGAATATGATGGTGACGATGGTAAAGACCATGATAGTTTGGCCTGGAGGAAAAACAAAAACGCAATGTCAGCGCGCGCACACACACACATGTGGTAAGAAGATTGTAGATGGCATCAGTTCACTATACTGACCTTGCTTGGCAGCGATGATGGCCTGTTCGCGGGCGAATCGTGCCTCCAGCGCGTTGGAATGCTTCTGCTTCAGATCCAACAAATTGGTCAGGCTGGCCGAGATCCCTCTCGCCTGGTCATTCATGCGCACGACATCGTCGTATCGCTCTTCGATAAGGCGCATCTGCTCCTGGAAGCGGTGCTTGATGTCCCGCAGGATCAAGTCTGCGGTCTTGCGGCTGCTGCCCTCGACGCGCAGCTCCTGCTCGATGTTCAGCTGCAGCTTCTTCAGCACCGACACCTGCACGTGCAGCACGACAGCAATGATGTTGAGCTCGTCCTGGATGTCCTTGATCTCGGCGAGGAACTTGGTCTCGGAGTGGATGTTGAGGAGGTCGTCTGCGAACTCGTCCTCGTCCTGGCCGTCGCTGTCATGGCGGTGTCGTTTCTTGAGCCACTGTGTCGACTTCTCCGAGGCCCTGTTGAACTTGTTGAAGAGCTTGGACTCCTCGTTGGTCACGTTGCCGATACTGCTCTCAAACATGTCCAAGAATTGAAACTGCTGCTCATCGATGCGGTGTCGGTCAAACATGCCTGCGCAGCGATTTGTGATGACCATGGCAAGGTCATAGACTGACTGGATCTGGCCCCTCGTTTTCGCATTTGTCTCCTCTATAATGCCATCAACCACGTTCAGGGGATCTTGTTTCGGCTGGTCCCATCTCTGTGGGAAACATGTGATGACAGTATCGCCACCGAGAATCCACATCCAGAGCTGATCCACCATGAACAATTTGGGCTCTTCAGGCTCCCGGTGCTTCTGACAGTACCGCCATACAACCTGATCCGAGTCCCGCTGGGTTGTGTCGATGCCATGGTAAAAGAACTGATCTAATGTTCTCCTAGGATGGAGGTACTGTTCCATGTATGCATGGATAAGAAGTTCGTCCCTCGAAGCCTTCTCAGGTGGCGGTTCACCCTTCTGGGCTCTTGCGATAGTTGCCGTCATGTTCAATCGCCGGTTATGAGTTTCGTAATGAAGGAAAGGCATCTACAAAAGACAAAGAGCCGAGTCAGCCGTCAAAAAAAAAGTTTTCAGAAGCATGACGTTACAACTCAGAGAAAAGTCGAAACTCACGAACAAGACCATCTTCCCGTTATTTACAAGCTGTCTAAAGGCCTCAGAAGAAGCCCAGGACGACTGTCGGCTGGTGCTGGTCAGCTTTGCATCTTTGCTCCCCGGTGGGTTGCCTGGGTTGCCTTTATTCCTTTTCTGTCGCTGCGGGTGGCGTTCGGCAATCTTGTCCGACTTGCTCTTCTTCTTGGTGTCTTGTCTCCCCGTACTGTTTTCCGAATGTTCTGTCGAAATAGACTCGGCTCCCGTGTTCTGGCTCGGCCCCCCATTCTCTTCCCCGGGCTGTTCCGCCACAGAGCCGAGGAGACTGTCTTCCCTGTCCGCTCTGCGGCTTGGTATACGCTCGCAATAGTGCCTCATGAAGTTCGCATGTGCCAGTGGGCCCCGGTGCTCCTGGTCAAAGCACTTCCCCAACGCCTTGAAGCCCTCGACATCACGATGGCCTCCCTCGATAAAGGACTTGGCAAGCAGGGTCTCGATCCAGGCAATATTATTGGCCGGCAGGTGAATCCATCGGAAATGAGGCTGCCATTTGATGTTCTTGGTGAGCACCGGCACCGTCGCCTTGCCCGTCTTTTCATCCCAGCCGTACAGTAGGTCATATACCGTGTGCTTAAAGACGAGCTGCGGCTTCTTCTCCTTGACGGTATCCTTGAGAAACTTTTCCTCCTGGAACTCTCCAAAGTCGACAATGGTGGCCTCAAACCTCTTGGACGCCTCCCTCGCGGGTTCCGAAAGCCTGTGTGCGTGTCGCGCCGGCGACAACAGCTGGATAATCTCGTTCTCATGTCTCTCGGCGGCGCAGATCATAGGCGTCCTCTCGAACTGATCCTTCCGGTTCAGGTTGGTCTCGGGCCTCTCGAGGAGCAGCCGCACGACGTCTTTATGCCCGTTGAACGAGGCCCAGTGCAGGGCGGTCATGTGGTTCGAGAGCTCCGCATTGACGTTAGCACCGGCGGCTAACAGCCTGGCAACCACTGCCGTGTGGCCTTTCTCGGCTGCGTTGATTAGGGGCGTCCACCGGCCATCCGATGCAGCATCGCAGGAGGCGCCGTTGCTCAGCAGGAGCTCGACAAAGTCGATCCGGTCCAGGATGCTCGCGAGGTGGAGTGCCGTCTTACCGCGGTTCTGGGCGGCGTCCACGATGTTCCTCGTCCCAGGCCTGCCGCTACTGCCACCGGCCAGCAGGCATCGCGCAAACTCAAGATGGCCGTTGGTCGCTGTCCAGTGCAGGGGCGAGCGTCTCGTCGAATCCCTCAGGTTCGGGTCCGCGCCGTGGTCGAGAAGCAGCCTCACGACCTCCACATTCCACTTGCTTGCCTTCTCAGACGCAAGCAGCAGGAGCGGCGTGCGCCCGTCCTCAGCGCCCGCCTTGCCGTCTTTGTTTCGGCCGCCGTCCGGGTGGGCGCGGGCGTCTAGAAGGACCTTGACAATAGTAGTGTGGCCGCGCAGGGCAGACACGCACAAGGCCGTCTGCCCTGTCTTGGGCAGCCGCCAATTGGGATCAGCTTTGCGGTCCAGCAGTTCCTTGACGATGGCCAGGTGCCCAGCCTCCGCAGCCTTGAAGAGAGGGGCTACGTCCTTGTCCTTTCTGGGGCGGACGTCTGCACCGGCCTCGAGCAGTAGGCGCAGGATGTTGAGGTAGCCCTTTGTGGCGCATTTGACCTTTTACCAGCAATTTGATCAGTAAAACGGCTGGGGTCTTCTTTGAGAGTACCATTCGGTACTTGGGTTTACTGACCAGGGCTTGTCTCAAGGTATCATGATCTGCTGGTGAGGCCCATTTCTCCTGAGAGAGCACCTCACGAACGCGTGACTCGTTGCCTGAAAGCGTGGCGCTCACAAGTTTGACATGCTTTTGCACATGTTCGGGCGCGTTGCTGCTGGATAGACTCGCCGTGGTCGCCATCGTCGCAGAAAAAAAGGAGGCGCGGACAAGACAGACGGGCACAAAATTAAAACAAGAATGGTCATAATCTGAACGGAACAAAAAAGATCAATCTCTCCAGACCATCATCATCTTCCCCCCTCTCTCTCCTTATTACTGCAGCAGCACAGCCTTATTCACCAGAGGTTGCTGACATGATTGTTCCGTGTGGTGACGTCTCAGCTGCCGGTGTACCGATTATTTGCAATCTTGTACTGCAGGTTTGTAGTAGGATGGATGTTGGTAGGGGGTGATGAACGTCTGGGGGCTGGAGGGGGATTAGGGGCTCATTCGCCAATCCCTGCAGCTGAGGCAGACTGGGATGATGCAGCGGAGCGAGAGTGGGTGGTCTTGGGCGTGGTTCGACCCATCATAAATGCTTACTGTACTTGAAAGCCTATAGCCAAGCTTTTAGACGAGGGCTAACAACATAGAGTATGAAGCTAGCCACATCCTACTTAAGGACTACTTACCATGCTACTTAGGTATAAGGCTGCAATGAAACTCTGACTCCAACTAGGCATATGTGCATGAGACTGATATTCTTAATAGAAGATGGTAATAGGACTGTGTTACAGCGGCTACAATTTACTCAGCAATGTTAAGGCTCAGGATCCCTTATTATTATGACACCTCCTCCGGCCCTCAGACTTATGATTCAAAGGCAGTGAAAAAGAAGAAGAAAGATTAGTAGAGGCATACAAGATAACATGGTGTTGACTTTTTTGCCCCCCTAAAGAGCATACAAATCTTGATACTCTTTAGCATATGATATAGACACCTACATCTTCTACCAACATTGACGTTCAACTCTCTCACTCGGTTCCTCGCACCCATTACAACATCTACAGCGTCTCCGAGTAGTCCAGCAAAGAGAAAGGAAAAGAGAGAAGAAAAGACTTCCTGTGGACTTTGAGTCTCTTTATACGAAATCATCGTATATATATTCAAATCCGAGGACTTCACGAGCATCTTTGTAAACAGTCAAGAATTGGCACTTAGATTGAAATCACATTTCCCGCATCAGGGGCAGTAATACAGCGCAAGTAGCGTATATTCCAGCGCAGCAGAATCACAACACACACATACGCCGAGTCTAATAAACACCACCCGCCGAAACCACTCTCTGCTCCTTCTTGATAATTCAAGGAAGGCGTAAAGGGGAAAAAGTGAATAAGCAGAGAACCTTCCTCGTTTTTGTCTCGGTCCGATTCCGCACAGCACCTTCCAGACCAAGCCTGGTTCTCGGCTGCGTCGCCCAGCGGTTGCGTCTGTAACGCTCCTTGTCCCGTTGTCCAATCCACCACGTGGCCGGAGGGCCTTCCATTCTATATTTGTTCTCCTTTTCTCTTTTTCCCCGGTTGCCCAGCGTGCACCATTGAATCCGCGCCCTCATTTGCTGCGCTTGTTTCCGCCCTCTTTCTTCCTCTCTTCTATTCTAATGCGATCTTGGACATCCTTTTCGACATGCTATATCATGGGAAAGTTAGCAAACATTGCTCTCCTTTCACATTGTGACAAGGAAAGCCGGAATAAAACTCACAAATCATAGAAAGCAAACTGGCTCGGCTGGCTGCCAAACTCATAGACAAACCGACTAGCCAGGTACGAGCCAAAGATGGCACACAGGTATGCATCGGGAACCCTCTCAACGATGGTGTCCAGCCCGATCTTGTCGAGCAGCAGCTGCGGCAGCGCGTCACGCAGCACGGCCTTGCGAATTCTCTGGTTCCGCCACAGGTCACTCTGCTGCAGCTCCTCGTCGAGCGTCGTGATGGCCACCGACAGTTTGTCAGACAGCACCGAGCGCGACAAGCCCGTCTCCTCGTGCTCGCGCCAGATGGCCTCGAACTCGAGGCGCGCGTTTTCGCGGATCTTGGCCTGCACCTCCTTCACGTACGACTGGTAGAAGGCGGGCGCGTTGCCCTTGGAGTCGTAGCACATGTGCTGCACGAAGCCTGCGTCATCGAAGCTGAGCGACGCAAGCACCTCGAGCGACGACGATGTCACACCGCCCTTGTTGGCGCTGGCGTCCTTGAACACGACGCAGCCTGCCTCCTCGAGGCGCAGCTTGGCGTCCTGTGTAATGAAGAGGTTGGCGCCCTCGACTATATATGGGATCGTCGACCTGCCCTCCTTGATGATCTTGGCGACGCTGACCAGGTCGATAGACTCGGGTCGCCCACCGCAGGGGACAAACATATCCGTCAGGCCTGCGTCGCGCAGATGGTACGTGTTGCGGAAGGCTGTGCCGTTGCCCACAAACTCGCCGCTGGGCAGGGTGATGTTGGAGTCGTCACACAGAATCCGGTATCCGTCCTTGGACAGCTTGGACATGTTGAACTCGGAGATCATGACACGCTCCTTGGCCAGTCGGACGAGCTCCTCCTTGTCGAGCCCGTTCGGGTCCACAAGCACACCTGATCCGTCCACGATGGAGGTGTACTTCTCGTTGCTGAGGAGGATCTCGTTGCTCCCCAGATCGCCATCTGGACCGCCGGTCTGCATCTTCCTCACGGTGGCAGGGTCCAGGTTCAGCTTTCGGTAGATGCCCTTGACGTACTCGCGGACGCTGAGTGTGGTCATGCCGTACGAGTCGTGAGGGATACCACCAAGCCTGGGAGATTTGCCGGTGAAGAAGGACTTCCACCACGGCGCGCCACGAGCCCGGGCATGCTCAGTAGCCCAGTCGACCAGGTCGGCAGTGTTCTCATCAGGACCCATGAAGATAATCTCCTGCTTGCCGTACAGGTCCACGATAGGGTTCTTGATCCCCGGCGTCTCAGCAGGGAGGAGCAGATCCAGGATGCTGTCAATGTACTTCTCGAAAGCCTCCTGTGCCCTGTTCTGCTGCTTGGGGTCCAGCAGGATCACGCCCTTGGAGCCGCCCTCGGGAATATCCTTGTTCTTGCGCTGCTGCGTACTGGCCAGACCATAGTTCTCGTCAAACATGTTTCGAGCATTAATGGCGTATGCCTCCTTGCTGCGAGACTTGACGATACGGATCCCACCACGGGCCACATCCTTGAAGCGAAGGTGGAAACCACGCGACTCTGCCGAGATGACGAGGAACATGCCAAACAATGGCTTCGGGTACTCGACATCGGGGAGGAAGGATGGTTCCAGGCGGAAGCTGAGCGCCACCTTGGTAGGGGTGAAGTAGTTGGTCTTGAGGATGGCGCTGTTGAATGTTCGGAAGGCGTTCATGACCATATCTTCATGCTCTGTCGAGACCTGTCTTGTGATGTGCTCCTTCAACCTCTCATCAGACATCACCTCGGTCGCGGGCGTAGGAGCAACATTGTGCTGGTCGAACTCGGGGCCGACGCTAAGATGCACGCTGGCGAATGAGGCGTACAGCGTCTTGATGAGCTGCGGGTAGGAGGCAATGATCTCGAGGATGTAGTCAGGAGTGAAGGTCTCCGTCCTCAGCCTGCGCTTCAGCTTGGACAGGATCTCCTGGTGCGCACTCTTCCTGGGGTCCAAGACCTCAGACAGAGAGACGTATTCTGACCCGAGGCGGTTCAGGAAGTGCTGCGTGAACACCCACACACAGTGTCCATAGATGGTCTCCTGCAGGCTCAGCTCCCCAGAGGCAAAGAGCGAGTGCAGCTTGGTCTGGGGGATACAGTACAGGAGCGAGACCTCCTTCATGATCTGGTGGATGGACTGGTCGAAGGGAGGATAGCCGCTGCCGAGGTTGGTCGCCGGCCGGAGATAGATACTCATGACGGTGATACCGTTGGAGAACTGCTCAACGTATTTCCTGGAACTGGTCACACCATAGTAGTGGTAAAGATCGGAGAGGGCACTAAACATCCCCCTGGCCGTACGTGAACGGAAGGCCACGACAAGGCGCTTCTCATAAGACCCGGCGTGATCGAAGACCTCAATCACAGGGCCGGTCCTGCTGACAGCAACCTCGATGATCTCCTTGTACATCTGCTTCGTGTTGTCGGTGGCCTTGGCAAGGAACATCCGATCGCTGATGACCTCGAGGCGCGTCTCGTTCGGGTCGGCCTTGGGCTCAACAAACTGGCACTGGTAGACAAAGTAGCACCGCAGTGATACCTTGGACTCGGCCTTGTCACCCAGGACGCCCGAGGAACGGAACGTCTCCACGCGAAAGCGGTCGCTCAGGTTGCCGTCCAGGTACTTGTTCTCGAGCCTGGTCTCGAAACGAGGACCTCCAATGGCACTCTTTCCAGGCTCGCTGGTGTCGATGTAGATGGCATGGTCCCGAGCCTCCATATCGAGCCTGATCTCTTCTCGCCCGTCCTTACGCGACGAGGCAGCCACCTTGGCAGCGTATAGAGAGGTGATGTGGTCCGCGATGACAGACGTCGTCTCCAGCTGAAAGTATACATCATCGATACCCAGCTCGTTGTAGAACCATGCAATCTGCGCCTCCACGCGATCCTCTGGGATCCAGCCATTCTTCAGAATCAGAGATTTGACTGTGTGGATGCAGGCAAGTCAGTGTCTATCTCTTTCTCTCCCTTCCTCCACGAGAGGAGTGGCTCATGCCCATATATGCATGTAGTAGACATGGCATCTGGAAAACTCACCCTCTTTCATCTGATCTGCCTTTCCAACAAAAGCCGGAGCAATATATCCTACCGTCGCAGACCGCAGTACCCTGTACCCATTGCCATTGACCTTGGCGGGCACGCCATGACTGACCGATGTGGGCTGAGGAGAGGCGTGGCGGGAAGGGTCCTCCCTAATCTTGTCGACCAGCTTATTGCCGGGACTTGAAGGTGATGAGGACGAGGAGGCCATGGTCATGACGTCGTCCGAATCGGCGACAGTCTCGTCTGAGGAGTCAAAAGGGTCTATATATGTAGGAAAGCTACTACAACACTCAAGGTCAGTCTTGATGACCAGGTCAGGCGCCACAGGCGAGGAGATGGCATCAGTCGCCATGGTTGGTGATAGTGATGTGAGTGTTGAAGAATATAAAGGAATGAAGCGTGTCTAATAATGACGAACGAAGAAGAATAGAGGAAAAAAGAAAGTCGAAACTAGAGATGAAAGAGGTGCATCACGGAATTGTTGTCATCATGCCCACACAAGAGGTCAACAACCAAAAAGGAGAAAGCCAACGAGGAGGGAAAGGGGAGGGCTGGGTGATATATAAAGAAAAATATGCAAAGGGCGCTGTCGTTATCTCGCTCTGTGTTCTCGTGGACAACGGCATCCTTGTACCGCGGCCAGCCCGCCAGCCATGACAACCCATAGCAAGTGAGCTAGATACGAGTTTGTCTGTGTAAAGCAAGGGGATGTACATGGGACTGACGAGGCGAAAGAAGAGAGAACAGTGAGGGAGATGATGAGTACAAGACTCGGGCTTGGGCGTTGGCAGTACCTTGATGTATAGGGGAAGTATTTCTTGATGATACCGAGGTCTCAACTGTAGGTCCATGCTGTGGCATTCCCATGAATCAGGACAAGAAGGGGAAAACGAAAAGAGACAGGAGAAGAAAAAAGGTGTATAAAAAACCACCGTCACATCACGAGGGGCGTCAGCGAGCTCGCCAACCTACTGGTCAACAACACGGCCGGAACCTATTTCCGTTTGCCGTGAAGGGCCAGAAGGAGCGGCCAACCCTGACCCGTCGCAAAATAAAAAAGAGCGGCTTGTTTCGCTTGTTTATGGGTCTGACCTGCATGCTGAATGAGGAAAAAGAGGAAAAGAAAGTACAGCTGAAAAGGGGAGGTAGTGACAGCCAGGTAAAGTCCAAGACTAACATGGCCACTGGCCTTAGTCTCGTTCTTGATGATAGGACAGGAGAAGAATCTCTTGTAACCTCGGAGGTACCTCAAACCTTGGCCCGCGATCTTGTGGTGAAGAGCAGATCGCAGGCCACACAGGAATGGGCCCTGGGTCATAGATCATGGAAAATTCAGTATGCACATGTGGCATGAGGACATGTTGCGGTTTGCTGGCACTACTTTGTGCGGTCTGCACTGCAAAATGCCATCTGCAACCACTTTGGGACTGGTGGATCTCGGGCAGGAGGGTGGGGAGGTTTTGGTTGATCAAGGGTGATAGCATCAATTGGAAGGTGACGGGCCCTTCTTCACCGCTCTTGGGCTCTCAGCTCGCCGTCTGATAAGAAACCTGGGCATGTCCGTGTCTCCTGTGTGTACTATGTGTGTGGTTCTTGCATGTGTTTTGTGTGTTTGTGCGTGCTTAAGAACGAAAGAAAACGGACAAGCTTCCAAGAAATTGTGGACGTACCGTCTCGGCTGATCCGTGCCTGATTCGTTGGGCGGTTCGTTGGAACGAATGACGCGCCTGGGAAAAAGAGGAATAAAAAAAACAAGAAGCCCGAGTGGATGCTTTCTGGAACAGAGATGAACGGCGAACACCCTTCGGAACGGAGGCGAGTCCAATTGATCGTGTCTGAATCGAGAGTTTTTGCGAGTTGGCAAGCAAAGGCCGCAAAGAAAGGACCCCCCAAGGGATGTAGAAGTTCACCTGTGGCTCGGGCAGCTGTGTGGGTCAACCTTTAACGGATTCGCGACAACAAAGGAGGAACCAGGTCTTAGATCGCTGGCCGGTGCGATCTCTCTGCTCGCCGTCCGGTGTCAGATATAAATGGAGAATTTGACACAAGAGATAAGGAGCCGCCAGGTAACCGAAAGAAAGTCCCCCAGCTCGCCGCAAGGGGCTAGGAATGAGGAATTACAACGGTGGGAAGCGTACCGTTGGGTGTGGTGGTTTTGATTTGGAAGAACCGTCGGATGGTGAGATGAAGTGGAATGTGAAGTGTTCTGCTCAGGATCTTGGCTGGTTAACGATCGTTCCTTGAATTCCCCTCCTTTCCTGTTTCTTTGACCAAGGGAAAACGAAGAAAAGAAAGGAAAAAAGAGAGAAGAAGCAAGAAAAAAACAAGATGCAGAGTGATGCAGGGGCTTAGTAGTTGAAGATGACAGAAAAGCAGGTACAAAAAAAGACGACCTGGCGATCACGCATTGCATCCCATCTCATGTTTTTCTGATGTCATGAACCAATCCGACGTTGGGGCGCTGCCCGCCTGCTGGGACCCCCTGCCCGAGGAAAGGACAGCCCAAAAGATTCAAAGAATGCTGTTCCAAGATAAGCTCTTGCTGCCAATGGCGGGGCCTCCTTGGCGGCAGTGACCCGAGAGAGTTCCACGTTGCAACACGCCAGCGAAGCCCCCCTGAGGCTGGCGCACACCTGAGCTGAGCCCAGCCAAGTCCCAATTCTCAGCCGCAGTAGAAGGACAGGGACAAGGAGCAAAGGCGCCGGAGGGCCCGATAGGAATACGGCACCGCAAGACAACATTTCGAGGTTGTGTTGTCTACCGCCTGGCCATGCGCAGGGGGAAGAGAAGGAAAGAAGAAAAAAAGGAAGACCAAAAAGGGAGAAGGTTGAAGTAGCCAAGGAGACTTACCAAAAAGATGTGAAATGCAACTTCTGAAGAAGACCAGACCAGACCAAAACAGGCCAATTAATTGATTTGTAGTTGACGACTTATCGTCCCCTCGAAAGGCTAATATACAAGTACAAGTATTGTATTGTCCTGCTTTTCCCAAGACGCCGGAAGACCTTACCGTCTCGGGGAGCAGAAGAGCCCATCTTATACGATCGTCAAGTCTCACCCAAGGTCTCTCAAGCTTTATGCACCATGACTCGATGAGGCAAAGCTTTTGACGGCCTTGTCCATCGTGACTTCTCCTTGTACAATACGCGCAGGAATGACATCCGACCTGCCCGGGTGTTGGACCAACCCAACTCACTGGCTAGGACGCAAAGTCTTTTCCCCAGATTCCCGAGTCAAGTGGTCAAACCAGATATGATGACAAGGATGGTACACACTATGTAGTAATAGAAAATAAAAGAAAGAAGAAAAGGGAAGAAAAGACCAACCAAATCTAGACTTGATCGGGAACTATTTTGGAAATTGTCGTCGCCGTCTTGATTCGGGGGAGGCAAACTGCTGCACGCCGTCCTGGTATCGTGTACCTGGTGTCGTGTACCTGGAAAAGTGGACCACAGGGGGTGTGGTCCTTCACATGCCCCAATGCAACCAAAGGAACGGGTATTCGAGGCTTTTCGAGCAGCAAAATAGACCATTGAGCTATTTTCCCCCTCCTCTCTACAAAATACTACTGTTAGGCCTTGTTACTCCTCATGGACAGAACCTTGAGCTGGCCAGGTTCGAACTTCCGTTTCATGTCTAGCTTCCGAGGAGGGACACAGGGCTCCATCAAACTCCGTACTGAGCATCCACTGTTGGAACTGGGGCTTAGGTCGCCACGACCGACATACGAGAAGAGAATTGCATCCTATGGTACAGGTACATGACCACGGGAAAGCAGTGCATATGCGCTGGTTGTACAGGAACGAGAGAGGAGAAAATTGTGTGTACAGAGTACTACTTGCATTACAATATGGCTGTCCACAATTCTCAGGTTACAGTACAGTGGTATCAATCAAGAATGTCGGTCAATACACAGTATAATACAGTACAGTAGAGTACAAGTTTATGCACTCAGTTGCTTTATTAAGTTGAGGTACAAATTCTGGCTGCCACAAAATTCATACATGCATGCACCTTGATGGTTAATGTAACTCCAAAAGAAGAAACCATAAAATACCACAGGCAGATTCTCGACCGGCATCAAACTACAATTCCCACAGTGTATCATCCCCCTTATTTCTCTCTTCTCGATCTTCCAATCCTGCGACAAAAACAGAGGAACGTGACCTCACGATGTGTCAAGACTAAAGTCATTGTACGTAAGAAGCCGTCCCGGGTTGTTCAAGCTTGACATGCATCCTGAACAAGTGAACCACTCAGTTGGACACCTGGGCTTTCCCGGCAAGGGCTGACCCCATCCGCTTGCTTCTTGTCTGGCCCGAGCTTGGGTTTCTGGTGACGTGCGAATAGTTTCTGTTACCCCCATTTTACTTGATCGTATCCCAGTTTCCGCCATTCTTCGTCTGCGATCCGGGGTATCACGCGATTCTTCGTCTCCATTTCACAAGATCTATTACCTCTTTTCCTTTTTTTAACCCCAGATTCTCTTCCCCCTTTTCTCCTCCTCTTCCCGTGTGTCAAGGCCTCCCGTGTGTGTGTGGGAAGGCTGCATTTTGCGGGGTGAGGTCGTCCGGAGTAACAAAGCTGGGCACCAAGTGTCCATGCTATGTAATAAAACATCCCAGGCTGGTAGTCCAGGTGACCAAGAGAGACCCCAGGGCCAGAACGACTAAGTTGTTGGACTACTGTTTTGATGGTCTTTTTCAGCCAAAGGTTCTAGAAGGCCTGTGGAGCGTTTCCGAGTCCCGAGGCGGTGGAGAATATAGCGGCCTACTGCCCTACGAACAACTGTCACGAGGCCTAACGAGGGAGAGAACGAACGCATAATCACCGTCTCCTTGTTCTCATAGCACGTGAGCACTTTGTCCTAAGCCTCGTCACGACGCTCCGGAAGGCTTTTTTCCCTACTTGTCAGACAACCAGCCTGCGGCCTCTGTCCGCTGGCCTTGTCTGGTACTCACAGGATTCGATCGGCAAGTCATGGAAACCCGACAGAGCCCGTTTCATCATCCATCTCGGCGGAGAAAAGGAAAGAAAAAACATTGAAGGGCTTCCAAACGGGGCAAAGTGCAACCCACCCAAACTACCCAGCTCGTCAAGCTTTATTTCTATTTTTGCAATTGGCAAGAGGAGCCACAGCAGGCCGCTAACGCACTGGGACGACCCGACCATCGAACGCCGCGACTTCGAAGGTCAGTATACTACAGTAATTACTATGGAACCCTTGAAGAATAGATGGCCGGCCGCCCCCTGATTCGAAGTAGGGGGAAGAACGCAGGAGCAACAAAAGGAAACACGAGCAGAACACTGCCACGCTCTTATCAAGAACCGTGTTTTTCCCGACAAGCCTGCAGCTCCCAAAATTAACACACGAACGTCGACGGAAGCTTACTTTGTTATCTGCAGAGGCCTCTCAGTCTCGTATTTTGTCTCTGCACACGCTATGATCCCCTCGTACAGTTTACACGCACAGGTACAAGATCCTTTCATCTCACGGCGTATTTATAAAAAAAACAATTCTCCATAACGCTGACAAGCCACCAGGAAAACATCGAATGAGAAGCTCAAAAGAAAGGCATCAGGGTTTCCTTATCTACGGATTCCTACATTGATGCATGCACGGCAAGGATTCTTGAGAGCCATCGGGTTGATAGCGTCAGCCCACCATGTTTGTAGGCTACAACATAATGCCAGGGGTTTTCACCCAACAGTATGCGTGGTCGTTATCGCAGGAAAATTCAGGCCACACACCGTCTTAGAGCACCTGGGACAAAGGGATGTTTTGGGGCCCAAAGTGATCCGACTCCATGACTCTCTTCCTTCTCTCAAGCACGAGCATTCATCCCATCACTGCTGTTTCGCAGCGGCCGACAAGATCTCATCCAACATGGCATCCAGGTGATTCTGCACAATCGAGATATGTCCCTCTCCCTTGAGCAAGTGAGGTGTCACCTGGTCCCTGGGCAGATTTTCCGCCAGCCACTTCCCGTGTCCAAACGGCACCATCAGGTCCTCATCGCCCTGGTAGAGCAAGACAGGGACCTTGATCTCGCTGAGCTCAAACCCCCAGGGCGCCACAAACGCCAGGTCGTCGTCCACCCACCCGTCTACGCTGTGCTTGAGCGCCTCGCGGATCGTCTGCACAGTCTCCTCGCTCATGGCCTCGTTCTCTAGGATCGCCTTCTTGTCTGCCTCTGGGAGCATGTCAGAGAGCCGCTCGACCAGGGCTGCCGCGTCGGCTGTGATCATCTCGGGTCGGCGGGCTTCGCAGAACTTGGCGACTATCTCCTCGCCCTGGAGGGTGGCATTGTACTCGTCGATATCTAAAGGCGACCAACCCCGCCCCAATGTGAGCCAAACTTCGACTACTTTGACATAGATGGGAAGGGCGCCGTCGTGGTGGTGTAATTAGGACTCACTTCCTTGCCCGAACCCCTCGAAGAAATCGAGACCTTGCACGCCGTAAGGCCCGACGCCACAGACACACAGCACTGCGAGACAACCTGGCAGACGAGCCGCGCTGGCAAGAGCGTGAGGCCCTAGGTTCGCGCATATTCTGGTCAGCATCGGGATGTGGGTGTCTTTTTCTCCCTTTCTTCCCTTCTTTCTTCTTCTCGGCCCCCCCCCCCCTCCCTTCTCTCGTTCCTTAGGGAAGCACTGTCAATTTCGACTCACCACCACCGCTGCGTCCCATGATAACGCACTCCTTGTGACCCAAGTGCTCAAGCAGCGCATGAATGTCCGCCACAGCATCAACAACCCGCCTGCCATGGTGCCGGGTCGAGCCGCCGTACCCAGAACGGGACAGACTGATCAGCTTGATGTTTCTCTTCGCGGAAGCAGCCTGCAGGTCTCTGTCAATGAGATAAGACCCAGGTGTGCCATGAATGTTGACAAGAGGAAGACCTCCCTCGGCACCGCCGACCAAGTAGTCGATCTTGCGGCCGTCTGGGAGGGTGAGTACTTGAGCCATCCTGTTGCGATTTCGTAAGGAGTATTGGAAGAAATATCAGAGGGCAGGGTCTTTGCTCACTGTACTGTTGTAAGTCTATAGGCTGGTTCTGTGGACTTGGGGGTCCCTGCTATATAAGTTCGTCGATCGTGCGGGGCTTCATGGCGGCGTTCACCCGTGTGTTATGGCTGCTTGTTAGGCCTGGCAGGGTAAGTAAGCTCGGCCTATCTTTTGAGGCTTTTCGGCTTCCTGTTCGTGCGGCCTGCTCCATGTCCAGGAAATTTATAGCCAGTCACAGGAATAACATCTCAAGGCACTGTCACTTATATTTTATGTTCCTGCTCCTTTAGCTAGAATAAGTAACAATGCCCGAAATCCGGCTCGATAAGTATGCATGCTGGAATATCCCATCTTGCTGAATGCGCAATCATGATGGAGAAAAGCTTGATGAAACCTGAGCCACTGGGCTGCGGTTCCTTTAAGGCTTACAACAACCCTCAAACGAGTTAAATACTCCGTCGCCCCAGGCTTGAAGTGGGTAAGTGAACGTGCTTCTGGCAGACTATAGTACATCCGCCTCGGCTCTGGTTCTATGGATGGCGATACCCGAGAAGGAGAACGAGAACGGGTAACGCAGCATGGCAGTGAGAATATCGCAGCTGTTGAACCCCACAGCTCTATAGTTGGCAATAGGTCCATAATTAACAAGTATCTTCTTGAGATCGAATTGAACTTTGTTAAAAACTATATGATCGCTGGTGCCTCGTGGCTGGTCATGCGTACGCCGCCTTTCATGTCCAGATCTCCGGGCTTATGATGATACATTGGCGTCCAGAGAGAAGATATGTTTCACTTGAAGTACACTTTAACATTCAACTGGATGAATTCGATGGCTGGGCTCATTTATCATAAGGCTACTACTGCATCAATGATTGATCTGCGAATTCGTTCTTGTCCTTGACGAGCGGGTGTATTTACGGGTCCAGGGCTGGTCGAGCAGGATGGCCACCACCGTCCTCAACGGTTGAGAAATTATGGAGGCTGTCTTGACAATTCTAGGAATGGTGAGATCTCTCAAGCTGCGGCACGTTCACTGTAAAGAATATTGCCATGGAGAGGGGTTGTATTTGGCATAGATTAGCCTTCGATTCAACAAGGCTCTCAATACACACTCGAATTTCAGCCAAGCAGGCATCTCAACCGTGGCCTGGCCCAAACGTTCATATATATCTGTCAATAGAAGCCATGTCACTCTGTATTTTTATACTTGGTTCCATATTTCTAAGTCTAAGCATTCATCTTTAAGTTCATCGGGCATCTCCCTGCATATGACTGGTCGACATTTCGAAAAAGAAACCCAACCTCGGAAGTCGTGTCAACCAACTATCAGCAAATCATTTAAACTAATTTGTCAACTCGGCGTGTTACTTTCTCTTAGGTCTCATTATCTACTTACTCGCAATGCAGCCTTATTCTTCAGTTTCACTTACACAGAGTGTACACTGTAGAGACGAGTCTTGGAAACCATCAGGGCCCACTCATCCACACCCTGACTCGGCTGGTTCGCACAAACAGACCGGCACACAGAATCACAACGACATAAACCTCCCAAAATACGGCAAATTCATCAACAATCATTGGTCAGATGGCCGAGCGGTTATGGCGTCAGGTTAAGGTCATCTTAACACAACTTCCTGATGGAGCAATCCTCCTGGGTTCGAGTCCCAGTCTGATCATTTCTCTTTTGTCATTCTTGACACTGGCAACTGTGTAGACAATGTCTTTTCACATGCCTGCGTGTTTGAACTTAGATTTATTACTTCTTTCCCCCCTGGAGCCTCTTCTCTTCTCCTCCTTGCTTTAGTCCAAGAAGCAGCCATTCGGCTGAGTCCTAGAAGAAGAATGATAAAAGAGACATGTTCCGATCTGTCTGGGAGTTACATGTATCAGGTGCGAGTCGGCCTTCCATGTTGTCAGGATCAGCTACATAAATAAGTATGTATTTGCAGTACAAATTGGCAGAGAAAAACTAAAGGGGCCATACAGCAGTGGTCATCTGGTGAGTACAACTGTACTGCTAGAATTGCTTGGAGCCCATCTCTTGTCATAGCAGCTTCCAGCTTCAAGGTGCTCAAAGGTTATTTCTGTACAGTATGTGTTGTTGGTGAACTTGGGGAGGTAAAGTTGTGTCACATTACTTTAGGTAAATCCATTTCCCAAACCACGTCCCTCCTCCTCCCAGAGACAAAGTGTTCAGGGCTCCAAGTCCCTAGAAAACTAACATTTCGTCAAGGAATGGTCAAGGCAATGATTGAACAGATACCCTTGACTCTGTGCATTCTTAGCTATCTCGGCTTCACGATTGGGAAGCAAAGGAAAAGAGAAGAAGAAAAAAAGATAGCTATTGACATCCGATTAGATTGGTAGTGACTTGCCCCCAGGGACTGAGCGCCAAGCTTCAGGGGTCCTGGGACTCACTGGCAGGCTAGGCCCCACTGTCGACACCCACACAAGGCACAACTGAGCATCCTCTATTGGCTCCAGCTCACCTTCCATCCTGGCCGGCAATCTTTCATAGCATCATTTCCGCAGAGCCTCCATGTCGACTCCCCTCCCGACCTCTTCCCTCCTTCTTCTCTGGTCTTTCCCAACCTGTACTTCTGGTTCTCTCTCCCCAACCCATACAAAAGAGCAAGGTATTACGCTCAGCTCACGATCTGCAAAGGGAGCACGTAAAAACACCCAGGTCGGAGATTTGTCATGTGTACTAACCTCCAGCAGAAACAGACTCTCTTCTGGAAGATCCGGCCAGCGTAGAAAAATACCCGCCCAGCCCCGCCCAACATGCCGTCAGACAACGACGCAGCAGCAGCTCCTGTCGCGGACGATGGGGAAAAGCAGCAGCAGCAGCAGCAGATGTCACCGTCCCCGGCAGACTCTCGATCGGAGGAGGGCGAGGCCAGGAGCGACGACAGCCCTCCAAGACACGAGGAGCAAGAGGAGGAGAACAACAGCAATGAGGATCCTCGACATGGCAGCGACAGATCCTTTTCGAAGCAGAAAGACTCCACAGGCGCGCCACCCCTCCCCGACGAGCCCGTCCCAGGCCAAGCGCCCCCCTTGCCATCCGAGGCCCCGCCAGAGAACGCAGACGATGGGTGGGAAGCGAAATGGGACGCGGCCAACTCGGCATGGTACTTCTACAATCGCTTCACAGGGGTAGCGCAATGGGACAACCCGCGCGTACCGACTTCTGGCACTGGCGAGCCGGCTGGCAACTCTGCAGGCGCACCAGGTACCTCCGCGACAGCAGCGGCGACGGCAATCTCCCAACCCACCTCTGTAGCAGGGGGCTACAACCCCGCGATCCATGGGGACTGGGATCCCAACGCGCCGTACGCACAGGCCTACAAGGCGGGGGATGAGGAGTACGAGGCCGATCTTGCGGCGTACAACGCAGAGGCGATGGCGGGCGTGGAAGGTGAAGAGGGAGGCGACCCGTCGTACCTGCAGAACGTGGCCTTCAACAAGGGCACGGGCAAGTTCCAGACTGGCGACCAGAACCCAGAGAAATATACGGACGCCAACAAGTCGTACCGCCAGATGAATGCGTACTTCAACGTCGACCAGGCCGCGAACTCGCATGACGGCCGGAGCCTGAAGGCCGAGAGGAGGGGGAAACAGCCCACCCGCAAGGAGCTGGCCATGTGGAAAGAGAAGCGAAAGGCCAGGAAGGAAGAGAAGAGGCGGGCCTGGTTGAGGGACTGATGGCGACCATCTCCTGCTTCATCTTTTTTCTTATTCTTATCTCTTGGCTGGTGAAGAGACTTTCTGCATTTATACAACGGCATTGAACCTGGATGATTTTGAGCAAGCCGGGCAGGGCAAGGCACATGTTTTGAGAAAAGATCATGGTTGGATTGTGAGTTGATGGTGATTGCCTAAAGAAACCTGGCTGGCATTGCTCAACTGGAGCGCTTAAATACCCAACGAGGACTGCGTGGTGCGCACATCTTCTTAACAAATTACAAAATTTTAGATGACTTTTGGTATATTCAGACCCAGTTATGTCTTTGGTTCTGGTTCTATGCAACACCATGCACCCTACACTTGAACATTGTCTGTTTCCTCTGACACTAAACACCGTCTACTGTACTGAGGACAAGTCTTGCTGGAAGAGCCTGTTCATTCATACTAACCCTGTTTGCGTTCTCCTAGCCACCTCGCCCATCGTGGTACTGCCCAAAAAGCCCTGAAAACGCCTCAAGCTTTTATCTAGCTGCGTGGAAGTTCCGTAGTGTCTTATGAACCTATCGTGTGATTCCCTCGTGATCAGAGCATCCGAAGAGCATCCCGAGTCCTTGGCAGGAGTCGAACCACTCATTTATACATCTTCTGCAGGCTGTCCAGATTCACCTGAAGCTCCGTTTGAGGCTGGGAAATCCGTTTCGGTTCGGTGAGAAACGAATGCCAGTCATCCACGCACAAGTGGTCATGGGTAGTTGCATCTGAGTCCACCTCGTTCGAGTTAGGCGAGGATGTGCCGACAGCCTCGATGACAACGCTGGGCCTCCTTGGCCTGCTGCGGCGCGGAGCTTCTACGTCCCTCGTGAAGCGCTGCTGGAGACGGCGGAGACGGGCAGGCTCACTCGAACCATCAACGGAGATGTACTTATTCGGCCCCTTTGTGACGCTGGAAGGGTTTCCGCGTAGATGCACAGGTCCAAGTTCCGCCTCCGCGATGCTCGGCTTCCTGCTCTCATTGTCCAGAGTTTTGTTGGGCACCTTGTAATATACTCGTTTCGGGAGCGGAGCGGCCTGACTTTTATTTCTGGGATCATGATGCTGCTTTTCAAGGCCAAGGTCCCCTTCCGTTGGACACCTCACGAAGTCCTGATAGAGAACAGATTCGGAGGAGACGGCGTGTGAATCGGCAGTTGAGGCGGGGCGCCGCCAGATCAGATTCCTCGGGTCTCGAGACAGACCTGCGTCGGCGCTCGTGGTGACAGCGGCGGGGAATTCTTCTTGTGGCTGAGACGTGAATGGTACGTCCAGCCCGGGAGGATGAGACGTGTGCTCCAGAGTAGATGGGCTTGGACTTGGATCCCGTTCCTCACCATCGATAAGACCGGCCTCTTCGCGGCTTTCCGCCGCAAGTTGCATCATCCCTTCATCCCGCGCCGTCTCGGATGTGGATACCGAGGACATAGCGTGCGGACTCTCACCATGGATCTGTCGGTAACGAAGATCCACCTCGTCCTCAATTCTATTCAGCGCCGTTTGGAGCGTCTTGCGCGCCTTGATTCGGTCCTTGGCTTCCCTCAGCCCCAGAATGCTGGCGTAGAAGTCCCTCGCCGCCTTGGTACACGCGCTGTGGAACTCTGCTGCGTCGCCGCCGGCCCGCTCGAGGCGTTGGATGGCGTCCTTGATGCGTGCGCTGGACTCCTCATTCATGCCCTTGAGACCGCCTTCCTGTCTAGGTTCTCAGCAATAAGAAAGCCTGGCGGGTGAAGATATGTAAATCGAGGAGTTGACTCACCTCATCCTGGTCTCGGATGCGCGTGTTTGTAAAGTAGCATGTTATGATGAGCCCGAGGATCTGTGATACTATAGCACCGAGCACGGCGGCTACCAAGGTCTCCGCGCTCCACGCCATGATCTCTTCCCAGAAGTCAAGCGACGATGGTACACAGCCTCAACACTGGGGGGATTCCACAGAATGAAAGACTCGGTAGGAAAAGTCTAGATGTCCAAATC
The DNA here is from genome assembly GCA_006503525.1 of Cryphonectria nitschkei. NCBI lineage: Eukaryota > Fungi > Ascomycota > Sordariomycetes > Diaporthales > Cryphonectriaceae > Cryphonectria > Cryphonectria nitschkei. The sequence goes on along the minus strand of LAZJ01000358.1, from coordinate 83,647 downwards.
CCATTCTCAACTTCATCAGCCTGCAGGGCATGCCCGTCTTGGAAACCCACTTGAAACTGTCATGGGGCAATAAATTAACATGCATGCAGTTTATGGCACAGCGTGAAGAGCTTTGATAATTACGACGCCTCAACACGCGAGTTCTTCGATGAGTTTGCACTGCCGCAAACTAGACGCTATTTATGCAGCCATGTACAGCAGCGTCTAACCGAACAAGGGGGTGGAAGAGCTGAGGCAACATGGAGTATATACCCCAATGACAGCCTCATTGGACGGGCTCCGCCTGGTGGTGGGGAGCTGCGTTCTTCAGAGCCTTATAGACGAAGCAAGCCTCAATTGGCGAGGGCCTGGTAGTCTTGTCTGCAATCGGACTTGACAATGCCGGGAGGACCGCCCCGGTATTCGAATTTAGTCCTCACTCATCCTCATCAGAATCGTCGTCCTCCAGAACGGCATTCAGCTGGATACTGCCATCGCTGTCGCTATCGCTTTCATCTTCCTGGTCGACATTCGTCGTGGTTCCGATGATCTCTGGCACCCTGCCCGTGTCAAGTCGCTTCGCTGGCGGCTCCTCTAGTTCCTCGCTCTTGCGTTTCGATGTTGACGACAGCACGACTGTCTCTTTGGTCTTGCTGAGCACCGTTCCGCCTACTGTCGTTGTGCTTTCTGTGACTAGCGCCGCGTTCTGCTGGACGGGCAAATGACTGTTGCTCAGATCGAAGCCCGCCTTAGGTGCTTCAGCATCAGCCATCTCCTCGTCCTGATCCTCCTCCTCCACAGCCAGGCCATCTTCCTCTGCATCCGCCTCCAGATCCTCTTCTGCGTCTTCGCCAGCGTTCTGCATCTTCTCCAGAATTTCTTCGTCATCCTCACCATTGCCCGCGCCAATAGTAGCTGCCTTATCCGTCCGCAAGTTGCTCCTCAACACCTCTACTTCCCTGTCCCTGGGAAAGTCCCTCGACAAGAAAGGAAAGACGTTCGCGAGCATTTTGCCCGTCCTCGTACGGTACGGATTCAACACGCTCGCCACCATCACCTCCTTGTTGTGAGACAGCACTGCGGTGCGATCGATGAGCGCCCGGAGTGTCTGCTTGAGGTGCTGCTGAGGCAGGTGAGATAGGAACGCCGTTAAAAGGGAGGACGCAGCTTCGAGATGTAGTTTGGAAAGGTCCGTTGCCGCAACAGACGGAACTTTGGACTGGAGGGTCAGATAGGCGTCTGCGTTCGAGGAGGGTTTGGCGGTGGGTGCTTTGCCATTCGCGGGCTTCATGTTCTGTGGCGAGGCTTTGGGTTTGGCGTGCCCTGATGCGGCGAGGAGATCGCGGCAGCAGGACTGTATAAGTTTGTCGAGAGAATTGACGCTGAGCTTAGGCATGGTAGGGCCGTGGAGAAGAAGAAGTCTGTGGGCAAGGACGTAGACATGCTCGCGGACGAGTGGAACCTGATGGTGAGCGTCGAGAGTTCGGATAGTCTGGTGCAGCATGTCTGCTGCTATTGGGACAGCATTATCCTGCAGCCTCTGTATGAGAGATACCAGGACGCTCATGACGGCGGTCTGAATGTCTGGAAGAGCAGTCCATAATTCGTCTTTCTCTTCCCTCCCGATAGCAGCGTTGAGCTGGGTGCCGTCCTGGCTCCGCGCCCCCTTTTGAGGAGGAGGCACAATCAGGGTGATCCTGGCAGTCAGATCCAACAGTGCCGAGACTGGAACGGTCACGGGTATCTTGGTAGGAGACTTGAGGAATTCCGAAAGCGTCTCGAGCAGACCAACCAGCCTCTCAGCACCGCTCGACAAGCCAAGCCAAGGCGGTAAATGCTCGAGTGAGTCACTGCCTCCATGCGGCTCGCCCTCAGACCCGACATTTTGTCGCATATAGCCGCTACTCGATTCCCACGACTCCTGCACAGCACGGAAGACCTGGTCTGCGGTGGCATGACTGCTTTTGATAAAGCTCTCAATTGTCTTGCCCCACTCCTCTGCATTACCGTTCTTTGGTGTCGTATAATGCTGCAGAACAAATAACTTCCGAGACCACATGCGCAGGCTCTGCGGAACTGCCGACTGGTCTGCTGCTGTTGGAGCAACGTAAACCCTAAAGGTTGTCTTAATCTGTGCGCTGAATGGTCGCAGAGTTGTCGGGTACAGAGGCGTGATGGTGCACAAAGCATTAGCCACCGTCTCGATGAGCCTCAGCGGCGGTGAGTCAGCCCTACTTGATCCTGGAGGGTTGACAATCTGCAGACAGGCTTTGACGAAGGCCGAAAGAGTAGGAGTGGCTATCTCTCGGACAAGTGCTTGGTACTCGTTAAGGAGTGTATATATCCTCGTCAAGGTGATGATGGCAATCTCCTTAACCGGGAAGGGATCATTCTTCTAAAAGAATCCATTAGCTCATGACAAGTAAGAGAAAGAATCAAAGACCATCGAAATGTGGAGAGCTGCCTCACCTGTACTATCGACAAGAGGCCCTGAACCCATGGCCCTGAAGTCCGTAGACACTCGTACCCGCCAACGTCAATTACCGCCTTGATCAATATTGCTGCCGAGAACCGAGAAGATTGGCTGCGTCCATTCTTGAGGAGGGTAGTCAGTTGAGTCTTCAGCTTGTGAACTAGGACAGAATGCTCAGGCGCACTGTCCTTGAGCTTCTGATCCACCGCAAGAGACAGAACCCCTCCACAGCGATGTATGTGGCTGACCAGATTTGGGCACAAGGGAGGAAGAGCATCGGGGTCTGTTGACGCCAAGCGCCGGCAGAGGACTTGTAGGTCGGGTGGTAATGGCATGATATCTAAATGGTCAATTTTTTGACCAGGTGTTTTTGATATTGGAAGCTCAGTCCTTGCGAAGTGAGGCTTGAGGACTCCCGATATAGTCCCGAGACTCGTCCACAGAAAGCTGGCTAAATTCTGACCCGGGACGGTGTATGTTGGTTCTTGATTGACTGATCGGAATAAGGAACGGCAAAGAAATTGTGTGTCTTTATCAACCACACCTGGCACAAAGGCTGTTAAAGCATCATGGGAAAATCTAGTCAACGTTCATTTTGGAAGTTTGACATTCTAGAATAAATTTCTACAGGGGTGCTAGTAGTGGGTCTTGTTCGATTGAAAACGTTGTTTAGCGGAGGTTGGTTAGGTTTGTTTATGAGGAAAGACCCCAAGACACCCCTGAAAGGAAACGCCCCTTGTTTACCCCCTGACAGTGCCTGGGCCCTCCCTGCGGCCGCCTGTCCTGCACGTCGATCGGAACTTGAACTGTGCTTGCCTTGCTGCTGTCACCTTGCGACCAGGGGTGCAAGCTGACGACTACGAACTCGTCCAAGGTTTAATGCTGCATTCCACTTGCCAACCATGCTGGCACGCTCGTTGGAAATGCTATCATTACTTGTGAATCACTTGTACTTGTGATACTTCAGTCCGTCTTGGGACTCTGAATCTCTCTCATTTCGTCTTTCAAGTCTTTTGCGCAGTGTTTTTGGGCAATACTAGTACATTCTGCCCTTTAATTCCTAATCCAACTGCCTCTGCAGCAGCTCTCCTCAATGTTGAGACCCGCCTTGTCTGGTCTGTGTTGATACGGTACTTGGCCAATTCACCTTGATCTTGTCGCGTCCCAGAGCCCCTTTTCCTACACCCTTCGTCCACAAGCTCTCTACGCACAATGGCTGTAAGTCTCTTCTGCGATCCCCTTTGCAACCGATTGATGTACTTGTTCGCCTTGCGAGACTGACAATTCCGCATTGCGCATGGAAAGCCCAACCCGACGAAGGCCAGAGGCTATCTCGACCAACTCGACAATGCTCGATGTGAAGGAAACTGGGATGCCGTCCCAGAGCTCGTCCGCAAGGTCCGAAAGCATGCGCCCGCTAGAGCCTGTACGAAACTCTTACCCCGACTTCTGCCTGCTCTACGATTGCCTCCTCTGACAAGATGACGGTGCAGGCCTAGCATTAACCGCCGAAGTCGAACATGGCATTGTCAAAGCCACCAAATCCCAGAGACCAACCACTGCGCGCCCAGGCACAGCCGCGTCCGGGAACATCCCCTCGCAAGACATCGAAGTTGCCGGCCAATTACCGAAACTCTTGGGTCTGATCGACGCGGAGCAAACCTACGCAGAAGACCGCTTCCAGGCACAGGTCTGTGCAGGGTGGCTGCATTGGGTCATTGGGGAATATGAACTCGCCTCCGTTCGTCTACCAGAAAGTCTAGAGGAAAACTCAGTCGAGAGTCTGGAGAACATCTCTGAATGGACGAGGGTCTGCATGCTCAAGTCCGCCTATCTACGGGCCAACTGCTTGGCTCGGAACAACAACGAGGTCCAGGCGCTGGGTGTGTTCGAGGCTGCGGTTCCTCCCTTGTCCTATACATGGAACAGCCATACGGCCAAGAAGGAGCTTCGGTACTGGTCAGAGCTGTTCCTTACAGAATTTTGCATGCTTTTCAATGGCTGTCGCGATAGGGGACAAGTGTCACTGGAGGAGGGCAATTCACTGGTCTGCTTCCGGTCCTGGGCCAGATGGTGGGAAGGCCCAAAAGGCTCTGCTTTGGCCGGTGGTTTCGGTTTCAAAGGATCAGTGCCGCGACGGCGCATATGGTTCGAGTACTTTGAAACCCTCTCCACGATCCTGCAGCAGGACCTTGCGTACCCGACAGCGTATACGACGATCACCGGCGAGAATTCAGTGCGATATCACCTCTGGATGGAGCTGACCCAGGCCGAAAGGAACTTCGAGACCCTGCTCCTGGGCGAGACAGCCTTCCCCAGGGCTGATGAGGAAAGGGAAGAGGTTGAGCTCTTTGTGGAGATGCTCGTGCAGAACTGGGCCATTCTGACTGGACGCGGTTGGAATGATCAGGATCTTGGCCAGGGCGGCAAGGCTGCTGTCAGCGCGACAGTCCTCGAACTACTGTACCGCGCGTCGATGAAGACCTTCCACTCGACTGCCATATTGAGGAATCTCTTCATTGTTCATCTAGCTGTGGCCGAGTTTGACCTTGCTCTGAAGGCCTTTGACTCGTACCTCGAGATTGTCACAAAGGGCAAAGCGCGCGTGGAGAAGACAGGACTCCAGGAGAAGAGCCTTGACGCTGATGCTACCGTCTTGGAGACAATATGCCTATGCATTTCGGCCCTCACTCGGTTTGGCGGCAGGGAAGCGGCTGAAAAGGCAAGAGTGCTTGCCACGGAGTTGGAGCATTCGATCGAGAAGCTCGAGCCGCCACCTACAAACGGCGGCATGCAGTCAGTCAAGGAAGAGGGGGGCAGGACTTCGGCAACAGGGGACCGTGTGCCAGGCAAGATCCTCGCGTTGGCCTGGCAGTCGATTGGACTCGCGCAGGCACAATGGGCGCGAACGACATTTGATGCGAGTGCTCGGACAGAGGTGCAGAGGAAGGCCATCAGGTCACTGCGGACGTCTTTGTCGTCTGATTTTGGCGGGTCTGCGGATGTCCGCGGCGTGTTCGCCCTCGGCCTACTCCTTGCTGAGCAGCGAGAGCTGACCACCGCCATTGAGCTTGTCAAGACTGCCCTGTTGACAAAACCAGCCGAGGACGAAAGCTTGGTTCTGCACAACGGGCCCTTTTGGAAAGAGCGGTCATTGATCCCTCTCTGGCATCTGCTCTCGCTTCTTCTCAGCGCGAGGCAAGAGTACATACTCGCGGCCAGGACATGCGAATGTGCTTTCGAGCAGTTCAGGGACCCAGCCGTGCTGTTTGGACGCCAGCAGCTTTATAAGAGTGATCATCTGAACGAAGTAGAAACGGACCCTGAGGCTACCAAAGGCCTGGTGGATGAGATGGACGACTTCGAGAAAGAGAATATTCTTGAGGTAAAGATGACACAATTGGCAATTGTCGAGATCATGGAAGGGCCCCGAGTAGCAGTCAATGCCAGCTTGGAACTTTTGACTCTGTTCTCCCGGCTGTTTGGGAGCACACAGCCAAAGCAACAGAGTCTAGCACCGCCGAAGACTTCAGCTGTCCCAAGGACCTCGGGCACATTCAGAAGCATCAGAAGTGGCATTTTTGGCAATCGGAGCAGCCGGGCTGATACCGCTGTCCCTCAGCGACCAAATGATGCGAAAACGGAGAAGAGTGAGAGCAGGCCCCAAACTGCCAACACCACAATCACTCGGGCGCCGACGATCCAAGTCCATGGGAGTCCCAATGAACCGCGCTCACGAAGGAAATCGACCAGCACTGAGAAGCGGAGTGAGTCTGCTAGAAGAAACAGTCTCCGCAAAAAAGATTCTCATGGTGCTCGGCCGCGTGCTTCCAGCAGTGGGCCCAATCCACATGCCGCGACCATCGTTGACGGAGAGCCATTCTACACGCCGCTGGGGGAAGGCCAGGGGTTGCAGGCCTCTGATATTTTTGCATACGCTCAGGGCCGGAACCCCCTATCGCGGCCATCGTCAGCGGTGAATACTCCAAGTATCGCCAGGACGGTCTCTCAAAATTCCGACTTCTCCCCAAGAGCGAGGGCCACAGAGATGTCTGGCTTTGCACTTGAGGCCATGGAGCCTCTTGGCGCCATCTTGCCGGCGATACAATTCAACAAGGAGCACGAGAAGAGGCGCAGGGGGGCTACGCTGGTCAAGATCTGGCTCATGATTGCGGGCTTTTACCGCAGAGCTGGCATGTATGACGATTCCAAGGGAGCAGTCGCAGAGGCACAGAAGATTGTACAAAACATGGAGGCGGACATGGGCAAAGGGTCAGGAGACACCGGCAAGAAATCTCCTGGCTCGTCCTCGCTTAGAGATCCTGGATGGGCTGGCAACAAGTCGATCGAGGAGCTCTGGGCCGATGTCTGGTGCGAAGTAAGTAACACTTTTCTTTATACGCTCCACCTGAACGGACGACGCTAACGTAAATGTAGATGGGACACCTCTCCTTGGCGAAACAAGATGTTGTCTCGAGCCGGCTGGGATTCGAGGCAGCTTTGACGCATTTCCCTGACCACCCTGCCGCAATAGTCGGTCTTTCCAACATACTGCTCGACCTCTACTGCGAGAAGATTGTGCCGCCAAAGGCCTTCCCTGGTCTGGACCTCGTGGGCGGCTCAGACGCCATGCCTGGGACAGATCAGAGCACAGCTGATATTCTATCGCCGGTGCCACAGCCAGCAGACCTGGCGAAGCTGTTGCCGACGCAGCCACTTGGTCTCGGCGCGTTTAAGAAACCGAAAGGAGAACGAATCCAGCAAGCAGGCATGCCCACGAGCCCGGCCTCGTTGCATCACGACGATCACCTCCCACCACCATACAAGGCCTCGTCAGTGCCGCTTGTCGATCGTCTTGCATCCCGCGACAGAGCCTATGGCCTCCTGTCCAACCTCACCAAGCTCGGCTCGGGCTGGAACTACTCGGAAGCCTGGTTCGCTCTGGCCAGGGCACACGAGGAGAGTGGACAGGCGGACAAGGCAAAGGAGGTACTCTGGTGGTGCGTGGAGCTTGAGGAGGGGATGGGCGTTCGTGAATGGAACTGTGTGAATGCTGGAGGGTATGTTCTGTAATCCACGAGTCGCGAGGGACTTTGCTTTTGTCTTTTCTCACTTGCCTGTGTATATACATTGTGGTGTCGTGGAGGTTCGACCTCCGATTGAATATAGGTCATGGGCGGCTAGTGTTGGAGAGGATGGATTTGATCAAAGGACTGCTTGTACTGCTATGATCCAGAATGCTTGTACCCGTGAAAGAAGTTGGGGGTGGGGGGGGGGAAATGGAATATATTTACTCATAGCCACATTGAGGCTTTCGATATGAGTAAACCGAACTGACTGCCTACTTATGCTACGGTACGTACCAGATACTTTTTGGCCGAGACCCCTGCACACTCATGGTGCACGGGCCAGGTCGCGGTACGCGTCTTCTCTAGCTAGTCTCTCTCCCTACTGTTTTTCTCCACCAAAACCCACCCATCCAAGCTGCCACTTCCACACCCACCCAAATCCTTACAAGTACCAAATACAGTGCACACCGTACGCTCGTTTGATACGGTTTTTGAATACCCTTGGGGACTGGTCCTCTTTATGCAGAGGTCTCGGCAGCAGAGTAAACCCCCCTATTCGAAGCTCGACATATACTACACACACTGCGCGCAATGCCGCGCCCAACCCGATCACGAGTCGCGGCGACGCGACGCGGCGGCGAGTCACTGTCGACCCCTTCTGACCCCGCGATCACCGCACCAGCTGCGACGGCAAAGCCTGACGAGGCAGGGGCCCCAATTCGCTCAGACGAGACGGACATTTACGGCGTCAGTGACCGTGAGATCGAGCGCCAGCGCAAGGAGAAAGAGACCTCTGCCGCCACGCGAGGCACACGCACCCGCTCAGCCAATGCAGCGCTCTCCGCCTCCCGCGCTCAACGTGACGCAGCGATGGCGCGCCTTGACGACCTGACTTCGACGACGGCAAATGCAGACGACAGCCCTGTTGTGGAAATCGGACGCAAAGATAATACGATGGAGGTCTCGTCGCTTCTTGGAGGCGGTGGCATAGGCCGTCGCGGTGGTGCTGGTGCTGGCGGGGACCTGTCAGGCATGGAGATCGCCGACTCTGAAATCTTTGGCAACTTGGACAGCAGCTTTGATGCCACCTTGCATGGCGAGGGCTCGGATTCGCGGAGTGGCGTAAGGAGCACGGACACGTCGACCTTCAACGTGAGCGTATTTCGACGCCAGCCGAGCAGGACGCGTCGGCGGCAGAGCAGCATCGTGGGCAAGGATGACGCGCCGATCCGGCCCAGCAGCCGTGGCCCGACTACGCCGGGGCTGAGTTCGACATTCAGCCTCGGGAACTTCAAGAGACGCCAGAGACAGCCGAGCATCTTGTTGAGTTCGGCACAGAAAGCTTCTTTGAACCTGCAGCGATCGCGTGCTACAAGCGCGGCGAGTGGGGACGAGGGCGAGGATGACAACGCGGTGGAGAGTGACGTGGAGGAATCATTCTTGCCGGAGGCGGAGGGCACGCCTATCAGAGTGTCGCGAGGCAGGAAGAGCGAGGAGGTGGAGGTGGTTGCTGGACCTGAGACACCAGATCAAGGTGGACGAGAGACGCGCTCCAAAAAGCGAAAGTCTACGGAGGCTCATGACGGCGAGTCAGCCAAGAGGCAGGCTGTCGAGAAGGAGATGGAGCAGGGGGGGGGGGAGGAGGAGGATGACGACGAGACGATGCACCAGTCCATTGACAGCGACGCTCTCTCATCGCCTCCTTCGAGTCCTCCAAAACAGAGACATCGAGCTAGTCCGGAGCTGGATGATGACATTTTTGCACCGCCGGCAAGCAGCAGCTCGCGCGAGGGTAGTCCCACGATCTGGCCATCTCTCAAGAACCTGGGAAAGAAAAATCACGGCCATCCACCATCGCGGACCAAGACACCAGCCCTGGATGACGGCATGTCTGATATCTCGGAGCCTCCATCCCTCACGCACTCGCCCAACTTCAAGGGAGCTAAGACTACTGCCGCCGCCGCCGCCGCGAACAAACGGAGCGAGTCGCCCAAGCTGTCGACTGCTGATTTGGAGGCACTGTTGCCCCGTCGACGCCGCAAGGCCCAGAAAGACACCTACGACATGGAAGACGGAGAGAGCAGCGCACCAGAAATAGTCGAACTACCACGCCGAGCCACCAAGAAGAAAATCTCCAAAGCCCTCAACGGTTCAGCCAAGACCAACGGAGCCAACAACCAAACCAAGGCCGTTACCTCTGGCCCAGCGCCAGGAAGACGGACGGGTCGTCGAAAATACGGATCTCGCAACTTCGATAAGGAGAACATCATCGAGGGCGATTCTATCGAGGTCGCCCGAGAGTCTTCCCCACCACTCGACGACACCGCGTTCGAGGCGGAGATGGATGGGGGTGACGAGACTGAGACGAGCACGACACCTCGTCTGGGTGCTGAGCTGAAGGCTGCCTCAAAGAAGTTCAAGGAGGTAGATGAGTGGGAGCTGGATTTCGAGGAGGTCGTTGAGCCTTCTTCTGATTTGCCCGAAGGCCGTTAGAAGAAGGCAAGGGGAGAGAGCACAGTGACGAGCCATTTTCAAGGTCATTGCGACGGGACGATTCAGTAGGAAAACCGGATGATGGCCAGAGAATTGTCTGGTAATGATTGTTTGCGCACACTTATGAGGTGTCGCATACCCCTTGTTTGGCTTGGTATTGGTGGTAATCTGGATGAGAAAGGCGCGAGGGTGGGCCGTTGCTTCAAGGCTTTTTCTACATACCCCTAACTAGCTACAGTGGATGATGATTTCGATTCGTTTTGTCCTCTTCGTATTGTCTCTGGTTTTTTGGCTCCCGTGGATATGAATTTCTCGACGAGTGGCTAATTTGCCATTCATATATCATCACTAGAAGCGAATCTGCCAGGCATGCATGTTCTCCATGTTCTCTGGAGGAGCAATGGCATAGCAGCATTCAGCTGCTCAGTACTTGAGGAGTCCTCAGCCTAAGTTCCATTACGTCTTCCCATCTATGGCCATGGATGGAATTATGAAGAAGAATTTGAGAGATTGATGCTCTCCACTCGCTGCTCGACCACCGGCAGCAAGTGGGCGACCTGGTTAGCATCTCGCAGCGCGGAGGTAACAGTGTCTGGTGCCAGTCCCGACATGAGCAAGGCCTACGACAAATTTGTCAGTCTCGAGTCTCCTCGCCGCCAGAAAAAGCCCATTCCCTTCACCGAGAAGAAAGAGAGAGAGAAAGTAAAACTCACTTTTTTGACGTTTGCAAAGTTGTCCTCCTTGGCCGTATACTCCCGGATCACCTCCTCCCGCACAAAGTCCACATACAACCTCGTATCTCTCACCCGCACCACCACGTTGTCCAGCCTCATGTACAGCCGCGCCAGCAGCAGCATCCGCTGCGCCATGACGCGGACCTTGACGCTGTACACGCTGATGCCGTTGTCGTCCAGCTCGCTCTCAAAGAGGACGACCTCGTCAAAGAACAGGATGGGGTCGCGCCGCTTTAGCAGCTCTAGCGGTATCGACTTGTCAGGCGCGGGCGCAAGCCTACCGCCGCTGGTGGCGCGGGCGGGCGTCTCTGTGCCGGTGTATGCCGTGGAGTAGCTCCAGTCGTAGGGCTTGACCACCTCCCGGATGTCGTGGGCGGTGCTCCTCTCCCGCGAGCTGCTCCACTCGCCGGCGTAGGCGACCTGCAGCATGTTGGCGCCCGTCTTGTCGACGCTGTCCAGGGCGGCCTCGGCTGTGAACTCCACGGCCCAGCCCGAGGGCGCGTGGCGCACGGCGACGAGGTTGTCGCCAAAGATCATCTCCGGGATGGGAATGCCTAGGCGGTGGGACATTTCGTCGATGGGGCCGGACTTGGAGATGGGGAGCTTGCGGGAGGAGATGGCGAAGGGGCCCTGGGTGTGGGTGGTTGTGGCCTGTGAGAGCATGCTGGGGTCTGGATAGGGCTCGTTGGGGGAGGTGATGTGATTCATTTTGGGCGATGGGGTGTGAGACGGGGCAGAAGGTGTTGTCATTCCCTGGTGTCGTGGGTGTGTGTGGCTGTGTGAGTTCCTTTGGCTTTGGTGAAGTCTTTGTAGTGGACAGGCTCAAGTATCGCAGGGTGGATGAGAGGTCTGTTTGAGACGGGATTGCGCTTGTTAGAATTGTGTTGTGCACACCGTTGGCTTTGATAGCCGTCCTGGGTTCATTCGGAGAGAGGCTGGCAGTGAAGTCAGCTGAAACGAGGAATCAAAGTACGAATCAGATCCACAGTGAGGGTGGTGCTTGTCTTTCTCCAAATGGTCTCGTTGATGTTTGGCCTTGATGCTATCAGAAAGCCTGGACTTGGACGCTACTCGGTAAAACACGGCGCTGCCAAACATGGCAGGCGGGACTCGCGTAGGCACCCAGTGAGCCAGCTTAGGGCCTACTGGCTTACATAAAGCCCCTGCCAAAGCCAACCTCAATCCGCCGACGAGGCTGCGCAGCCTCGGGATGAAAGCCTATTGTCCTCAAGGCGGGAGCTTTTCCGAGTTACTTCAACTTGCAGTATTGCTTATTTACACATTGCTCAAATCGAGTTATAATCCTAAGGTGTCGCTAGAAAGGTAACCTTTGACAACTCTCTGAGATTAACTATGCAATTATTCTTTCAGAAGGCAGCTGGCTCAGTCGAACCCATGCCACTCAGTCATGGTCTTCCAAAGGCTACGTAGCGGTATAACTGACTGTCTCGGTTCCTATGCAGTACTCAGTCGAGTAATATTCGATGATCTGGGCTCTATCTACGGGATGACGCCTCGAATTCGATGAAATTTTTCGAAATCAGCACCAAGATACCATATAAGTAAGCATCCAGTGCTGTGCCTTTCTTTCAAATAGCACCTCCACCATAATATTCCCTGTATCATTCCGCAATGCTGAGCATGATGTGGGCCTCAGTAACAGCAGTTGGAGTTATACCGAGAACTAGCCACAACCTGCGCGGATGAAAAAGGAGCAGAGAGACCACATGAAGAATAACAGATGCAAAGGCCTCTCGCCCCATCTAATGACCGCGGCAGTGTGGTCATAAACAAACTGGAAGGCCTGAAACACTCGTGGTGTTCGAAAGGATAGCAGGCCAGTTCTCGAATTCGGGAACGCAGACCAGGCCTAGCTCCAGATACAGTCACCTAGCAAGCCTATCAACTTACTGAAATCTGAGAATAGGATGCGCTAGAGTATCTATAAGCCATACGAGTGAGTGACTTGCCGGATCTCGAAACGCAGTGCCTAGTTTCTTCTCCGTGTATGCGATTTCATCTCAAACGATGACTTGAATGCTAAGTGGTGACTATGAGTACCGATACTCGACACGAACTAGTGGCTTCAAGGCTCTGAACAGATTGAATAGCTTTTGCATCAAGCTCAACATCTCTCTCAAATGACCTGATCGAGGAGATGCCGCTCGCAGTCAGCCGGATGGCAGCGGTATCAGTGTGCCTCCTACGAAGGGCGCAAGGTGGAGATGATCTTTTGGTCAACCGTGTGGAATTTCTATATCATCTGAGACCCAATGATGTATCGGATTTGACGGTCTCCGGTTGAAGGGCGCATCTGAGATAAGTCTGCGGTATCGTTGTTTGGACGGCATCGTAGGTCCTCGCGCAAGGGTCACAAAGTTGATTTCAAGCCGTAGAAAGCTAGACGATTATACCTGCATGAGAAATAGTTCAGGGTGGGTGGGGCTGGCTCCACTTTGCGGCGCTAACAGCTGTCGACGTTATTTCACTCAGAGTCTTGTTAGTGCCCAGCCTCCCTATGGCAACAGCCCCACTAGGTGTTGCCCGGCAACAAACCAAAACAATTGCTCCTTCCTTCCCAGTTGCGCTTCCCCTTGCAGGTCTCGAACCATCCATCTACCACATTCTGGCCAGCGCCGCATTGAGCCTCTGGAACTTTTCTGGTGCACATCAAATCGATTTCCTCTTGACAACGAACATTACCTACAGACACTCATCTCATCAAGGCCCTATCAAACCACTATCAGCTTTCTACACTGGTATTACGAAGGGTGATGGCGACCAGAACGCTCGAGGCTGGCTTTCAGCGTATGTCGATCACGGACGAGAATGAGCCCGTCTACAAGTCCTCCAAGGTAAGGGCCAACGCTGTTGCCACTCTCTCGTTCTGCATGCTCTCCAATGCTCACGCTTCTACCGCCCAAATGCAGCTCGCTCAGTCCAGCAGCCGACCAAATCTCTTCAAGGTTGCCCTGCAATCTCAAAGCACCAACACCGTCGCTACGGTCACTTTGCCCTCCCAAGCCGTACAGCGAAAAGCGGTAGCCTCCTCATCAAGCGCGAATCCTGCTTCGCCAACCAGAAAGACACTCCAATCGTCCACCCTTACCATCCAGTCAAAGCCGGCATCTCGCAAGGCACAGGCCAGCAATCCCCCGTCGCCGACTAAGAAGGATAATACCAGCTCCGCCAGTTCATCTTCTTCATCCGCCCGCCCGTCCGATGAATCCGAGAACGAGCGACACTCCCAGACTGTCACGCTCCATGATGAGCCCCGGACATTCCACCTGGGCATGTTCGAGATTGGCAAACCCCTTGGCAAGGGCAAGTTTGGACGAGTCTACCTTGTCAAGGAGCGCACGAGCGGCTTCATCTGCGCACTGAAGGTACTCTACAAGTCAGAACTACAACAGGGCTCCGGGGTCGAGAAGCAGGTCCGTCGTGAGATCGAGATTCAGAGCAACCTTCGCCATCCCAACATCCTGCGGCTGTTCGGCCATTTCCACGATCCGAAGCGGATTTTCTTGATCCTCGAGTTCGCCGGCCAGGGCGAGCTGTACAAGCTGCTCCGAAAAGAGAGCCGGTTCCCAGAATGGAAGGCCGCACAGTACGTGGCCCAGATGGCCTCGGCGCTGAAATATCTACACCGCAAGCATATCATCCACCGAGATATCAAGCCCGAGAACATTCTCGTCGGCGTACATGATGAGATCAAGCTGTCCGACTTTGGCTGGAGTGTCCATGCGCCGAACCGCCGGAGAGCTACGTTGTGTGGGACCCTGGACTATCTCCCTCCAGAGATGGTTAAGTCAGGGAGCAAGGACAACTCGTACGATGAGAAGATCGATCTTTGGAGTCTAGGCGTGCTGACGTACGAGTTTCTTGTCGGCGAGGCGCCTTTCGAGGACACACCGGTAATGACACACCGGCGAATCGCACGGGCTGACATGAGCATCCCCTCATTTGTGAGCCCTGAGGCTAGGGACCTCATTAAGAAGGCAAGTTCAAGAATTCGTCTTTTCTCCCCACCCTCACTAGGATCTGATCGTTGCAATCTGCCATTCACATTGAACCCAATTGGCTGACTTTTCTACAGCTGCTCGTGGTGAACCCAGAGAAAAGACTCCCACTACAGGCCGTGCAAGAGCACCCGTGGATTTTGAGGCACTGTGTGAAGGGAGACCGTGCTTCGAACCGTGAAAAGTCGAGATGACCGTGGACAATCTCGATGTGGTCCGGATAAGCTGGATGGAAGGGACTTGACCTCTGCATCAAGGCAGGCCCGTAGGGTGAGAAGTGGATGATGGATGGTATTGTATAAGTTACACTTGTTTGGCGTTTTGGTCACATATGGGACGGCCGTCACGAGTTTCCAGGCCGAGGGGCGTTTTATTGACATTTCCAGCGTTTTGCGGTTCTTGTCGGTCGGGCCTTTTTGCCGGACAAGAAGACATAGCATAAAGCCGCACATCGGCTTCATGGATGATACTACCGTTTATGAGAATACAACACTTGTTCAAGCGTGATAGCGTAGAGTGGTGGTATCATTGGTATCCTGTCTGTGCCGTGTCATAGTATGTCCATGCACGCGTCTTTTGCCTCATCTATATACCTCGTCAAACGGCCTGGTATCTGAGAAGCATGAATCCCATACTTCGTTCACGACCTTGACCGCTTGCACGTCGTCCTTGACCCACGGCCGCGCCATCATGGACTGTACGGCACGCCGCCTAACGCAGTCTTGAAACTGTTGCGTTAACCTCCAATTGTTCCTCGTCCAGAACTCCCTCATGAACCTGCATTCGCCGCTGAGCATCGACGCTCGTATCTGTGCCAACGTTAGCCATCATCTTATTTCTTCCAACACTGTGTCCTCCACCCCAACGTGGCAAAAACACAAACTCGTGACAAAAAGCCTACCTCAGTGCAGGCAGCCTGCTTCAAGTCTCTCTGCCCTCGAAAGTCGACCTCGAACCGCAGCTCATCATAGGCATGTACCATCTCGTGCGACAGAATGTCCTCCAGGTGGCCTTTGTTGCGGATCTCGTTCGCGCAGACCAGGATGCCATGTCTAGGCTCGAAGCCACCCCCTTGCCTCTCGACGCGGCCGTCACCCGTCAGCCGAGCCGGGCACCGGCGGCACAGGATATTGGCGGCGTCCATCTTGCGCCCGTGGTTGAGCTCGGCGATGCGGTCGTTGAGGAAAGTGACGGTCGGGCTGTAGCGGAGCAGCCAGTCGCGGAACTCCTCGCAGCGCTCGACGTCGCGGGCCTCGTGGACGCGGCTGCGGCTCTCGCGGTAGTGGAAGATGCCCTCGGGGGTGACGCGGCCGGTGAGGATGTGGAAGTAGTTGAGCCACCAGCTGGTGGAGGGGTCGAAGCCGGTGCGGGCGGGGTCGTTCTCAAGGTAGAGGTTTGGCCTCGACGGGGAGGAATTTGAGGAGGAGGAGGAGGAGGAGGAAGGCGAGGCCGTTGTGGCTTGGTCTGAGCCTGCTGGTGGGCTCGTGGTAGTTGAGGTTGAGGCCATCGTTGGGAGTTTGGAGGAGGGTTGACAGGATCGCCAGAGCTGCCCTTTGGCGGGCTGGGTGGGAGAATCGGCGCGCACAAAGTTTGCTCTTCCTGAGACTCGGGCACAGGGAATAGATACAAAACTGGGACGTATAATTCGTAGTCAACTGCAGTGTATTCGAGGCGAGGCTGATCGTCGAGGTGACAGACCTTTGACTTTGCGCCGACAATTTTGTACGAGTGTAGTTAGCTCAGAAACGCGCTGTAATTTATATCGTTCAAAACGGAACTGGCGTTTAAAACGATATGTCGCATCAGGTACCTCCGACCTAGAACAAACGCGAGACGGAATAGGATACAGAAGGAAAACTCCTGAACAAACAGTCTCCAGCGAATATCTAGCGAGCATTGTTTTTGATGTGAATTGAATGAATATTAGACTTTCTGTGTTCTGTAGATTGATGGTGATTTGCTACATGCTCAATTTCCTGAGATTCTTGTGTACTCAAAACCAAGCTACTGTATTCAAGACTGGTTGTTTTCAAATTCAAGACCCCAGTAAAAAAAAATAAAAAAAATACACATATAGTAGTTCTCGTGAAGTACTTGGCCTGAAGAACGACAGGTTACCTTGTATTCTGCTCCTTCCCTTGACCTTTTTCCATTTCATTTAAGTTCACGGTAGGAACGTCAGCCTTTCTCCTGCCGAACTTCGCCTGGAAATTAGTCAGTGAGTCTTTCCTATTGCTTTCGTTCAAAACGCTAGGCTTCGTCACAGGCGGCAGAGAATTTATTAGTCACGGCCGGGCGGTTGCCGGCTTCAACTTTCCAAGATCCACCCATGAAAAGAAGAATTTCCCTCCACTGTCACATCGCATTTGCGCCCTGCGATTGCCCCATTCTTAATTTTTTTTCCTTCTTTACTGTACACGAACTCCGGTTCTATGATACTGACTCGGAGTCTTGAAAGTGGATTTTTAACCACACCTAACGTTACGTTCCGCAGCGGTGCTCCAGAATTGTTTTCCTGGTTCAGCGGAGTATATTCTTTTTCCAAATCGTGTTTGGGGCGCACCATTCCGGGATGTCAACATGGATAATAGGGACGAGTCTCACTGTAAGCACATGGTAACTACCCTTCCATACTCGTTCATTCTTGTTCTAGATTTTTCTTCATGAGATATCAAGTCATAAGAACAGAGTTGTCGACTTGTGCAGAGAGGAACCTCACCTCATAGGTCCCCAAGAGTCATCACACGAGTGCTTCCCAGCCAGCTCACCAAGACTACTTCGACCAATAAATTATCCCATAGAACTGACGTATACACCACCTGCTAGACATGAAGAGCCATAGATCGCTCGGCATAGTCATAAAACTTGGTATGTTTTCCCTCCCTCTCACCATTATCTTCACCTCATTAACCCGCCCCCCCCAGGAACATCGTCCATAGTAGACGAGAAGACCCACCAGCCTCTCCTCTCCAACCTTTCACTCATAGTCGAGACGGCCCACAAGCTTCGCGAGGATGGCCACCGCGTCGTCATCGTCTCGTCCGGCGCCATTGGTGTGGGTCTGCGACGCATGGAGAAGGAGAGGCGGCCTAAGCACCTCGCCCAGCTCCAGGCGCTCGCCGCCATAGGCCAGTGCCGGCTCATGAACATCTGGGACAGCCTGTTCAACCACCTCAAGCAGCCTGTGGCGCAGATTCTGCTCACCAGGAACGATATAGCAGATGTGAGTTGGGTCGAGACTATTTCTTGTCAAACGGCAGGGAACCACAGGACCAAATCGCTGATTATTGAGAAATCTACGTATAGCGTTCAAGGTATCTCAATGCGCAGAGGACCTTCAATGAGCTGTTGGACATGGGCGTCATCCCCATCGTAAACGAGAACGACACTCTTGCCGTTTCTGAAATCAAGTTTGGCGACAACGACACGTTATCCGCCATAACGGCAGCCATGGTCCATGCGGATCTTCTATTCCTCATGACGGACGTGGACTGCCTATATGACAAAAATCCACGTACACATCCTGATGCCCAGCCTATCGAGGTCGTGGAGGACATAGGGGCTCTGCAGGCTGATGGTAAGACCTTTTCCCACCGCCGTGTCCATGTCTTCTCTTCGCGCTTTGGCGCTTCATAGCATAGGTGATGTTGGTGCTCATTCTCCCTATAGTCTCATCAGCCGGCTCGTCCCTCGGGACAGGCGGCATGTCAACCAAGATCGTCGCCGCCCGCCTTGCCACCTCGGCAGGCGTCACAACAGTCATCACTCGCGCCTCGAACCCAGGCAACATCAGCAGGATCTCACAACACATCCAGGCTAGCCGGTCCCCCGCATCCCTCCTCACAAGAGAGAACGGCGATATCAATTCCACCGCCGACGGCACAGAGGACCCCCTGGCGAGGTCGACCGCCTCATTGCAGAGCCTCGACGTGGCAGCGCGGCAGCAGAAGCAGCCGCACGCGGTACCCCTACACACGCGTTTCCTGCCTTCGCCGCAGCCCATACGTGACAGATCATTCTGGATCCTGCACGGGCTGAAGCCGCATGGCGATGTCTACATTGACCAGGGCTGCTACAAGGCGCTGCTCAATAAGGCTGGCCTGCTGCCTGTGGGCGTGGTAGACCTCGACGGGACATTCTCGGGCCACGAGTGCGTGCGGCTGCTGGTCGTGGAGAGGAACCACGCAACAACCGGTGCAGGTGCGGATGGGAAGCTGTGGCATGGGGAGCCGCTGGACGTCGGCCGGGCCATCGTCAATTTCTCGTCAGCCGAGATCATCCGGATCAAAGGACACCAGAGCAAAGAGATCGAAGGGCTGCTGGGCTATGCCGACAGTGGTTACGTGGCGGAGCGAGAGCACGTCATCTTCTTCAGGAGGGAAAGCAGACCGCAGACGCCTACGCCCATAGGGCCTGGCACGGCGACTCCCGTGGTTGGTGTCGCCGAGTACGAGTCCATGGGCATAGTACCTTAGGGTGCTCGAGAAGAAAAGAAAGAAAGAATAGAAACACAGGCATCGAGGGGGCTGTCAATACGACGGGCCATTTCAAAATATTGGTATCTAGATAAAGAGGTAGACGGCCCATACGAAGAAGGTCCTCTACTAGAGAAAAAGCAGAGAGACCTGCATCGGTTTGGTTTTTAAACTCCTGAACGCCCTCCATGATGTGATCGTCTTTCTCTGTCTCTCTCTCTCTCCCCCTCTCACAACACTGTCACTCGTCTTCACCACTTTCCTTTTTTCTTTTGCTTTCTTTCTCTTCCTCCCCTATCCTGTCGCGAACAGGTTATCCTCGTCCCGCAGATACTCTCCACAATCCGCCTGCCGAAACGCCACAACGCCCGTAGGATCCAACCGCCTCGCCTCGCTCGTGCCCCGCGCCGTGATCCCAAACCCCAGCGGCGTGTCGTTCATGCTGTAGACAATGACGCCCTGGTGTTCCGGGCAGTCGTCGGACCACCTCCCCACGTGCGCCTTGACAATATTGCCGCCGTACAGAAAGGGCATCTCGCCGTTGGGCTTCACCCAGATCTTGTATCGCGCGTGCTCGGCCAGGATCGGGAGCGAGGTGATGTGCAGCCGGAACTTGCCCGTCTTGGTGAACTTGCCGAGGCAGATGCCGAGGGAGGTCAATTTCTCGCGCTCTGGTTTTGAGGGACACAAGGAGGCGTCTTCTTGTTAGCTGCCAGTGCTTTTTTTTTTTTTTTTTTTTTTTTGGTTTGGGGCTTTGGAAGACGCACCAATTGACACGGCCAGGTTCGCAATCGACAGCCTCACGTAGTATACACGGTCCTTGTGTACGCGAAAGACATATCGGTCTGCGGTCGGCGAGTCGTCGAGCGGGGCGATCAGGTTCTTGAGAGAGTTGCCGGTCTGTTTCATGGGGGTTTTGAGCAGCGCTCGTCAGCAAGTTGTCTTTTCCCTCTTGCTGTTTCCATGGGTGGATTTTATTCTGTCGGTGACATACATAATGTGCCAGCTTCTGGAAAAGGGTTTGCGTCTCTGGCTCTGTGAGAGGACGCATCTTGTCGGCGGTTCGTACGGGAAAAGAATAGTAGGGGAGAGAGGGGGGAAAAAAAAAGTTGTCTGTCCGTCTCTCTCTCTCGGTTGTCGCAAAGGAAAATCGACTGGGTGATTGGGAGGGAGCGGGCCGATGCGACCTAGAGAAAAAGTTCAGTGGAATTCCAGCCTTGCGTCTTATCGATAAGAACCACTACTGTGAGTACTGCAACAGCCACTCCCCAGTATTCTTTGCTAGGCTAGCACTACCAAAATCTGGGACTGGCTGGTAAAGATAGAGTGAGCAACTTGACTTGAATGGCATATTGATCTCTTCAGGAAGTGAACATGCGACAAAGACAAGGCTTGGTTCCCCTGTGATGACAGCCTCAGCTATTCTATTTGTTGCATGCACTCTCTCGCCTTCATTGAGGACAAGTGGCGGTGATAGCACACGCATATCTCCCATCTGTTCTGGCTGGAAAACAACTTCATAGGCTAACTAGGTAGAGAAGGGGGGGACATCGCAACTACCAGCAGTTTAGTTGATAACAGATTGGCATGCTATGATACTACTCATACTTTACGGCATACCTCAAATAAGACTTTGTGACATCTCTCCCACCTGAAAGAGTTATGGTCCAGATACCGACCGCTCATGTTTTTCGTGAAAGCACCTGCATTTCTACCTCCCCGAGATGCTACGAGACCATCTCAGCCTATGAATGAACAAATCCGGGACTCGACAATCTATTTTCCACCCTCCCTCAGGTGCCGCGGCACCCACTTGCCAGGCGCACCAGACGCCTTCAGAGTCTCCTGAGGAGGAGCATCCCGGCCAGCGTCCCGGCTACCGTCTCGGCCAGTGTCCCGACTGGCGTCCCGCCCATTTTCGCCACGAGCAGAGCCAGAACGGCTTGTAACCGGAGGAGGCCCGCTGCGATCAGGAGCACCACCACCGGTAGCATTCTTGGCAGCTTCACGGTCACGCCAGCTGGGCTTGTTACCCGCAAGTGCCAGGCGTGGTGGGCCAGAGGAACGATCGGTGGCCTCGGAGCGCTCAGGGCGCTCGGTGCGCTCGATCCGCTCGGTACGTTCAGGCCGCTCGGTGCGTTCAGGCCGCTCGCGCTCGACGGGCGGGGGAGTTGGGCGGCTAGGGGGGGCAGACGCCGTCTCGGCACCGCCTTGACCCTGCTGAGCCTTGGCGGCTTCCCGCTCACGCCAGCTGGGCTTGTTGCCGGCGAGTGCCAAGCGAGGTGGTCCAGATGGGCGTTCGGCTGATTCGGTGCGCTCCATAGGCGGACCGGCAGGGCGCACGGGAATTGGTCCGCGAGCACCCTCCCGCTCGGCCTTGCGGCGAGCAAGAGCCTCTTCCTCGCGACGAGCTTGCATGGCAGCCTTCTCCAGAGCCTCCTGGCGTTCCTGCTCGCGCTGGGTCTTGATCCGTGCCATCTCCTCCCGGCGCTGTGCCTCCCGCTGCTCGCGCTCCTCCTTCTCGCGGGCCGCCTTCTCCTCGGCCTCGCGCAGAGCACGTTCCTTCTCCTCGCGCTCCCGCTTCTCGCGCAGCTTCCTCTCGCGATACTCTCTCTTCCGCTCGGCGATGGCCTTCTCCAAGGCACGATCCGCCTCCCGCTGCCGCTTGTCGAAGTCCTCGCGACGGCGCTCGTAGAGGCTCTGCTTGAACTCTTCGTAGTATGGCACAAGGCGCTGCACGCGGTGCTTGAGCTCCACGTTTGCCTTGTGCTGCTGCTTCGACGTGATAAGCTGCTCCTCCGTGCTCTTCTCGTAAGCGGCGATATCAGCAACGCGTTGCTTCTCGTAGTCCTCGCCCAGCTTCTTGGCCTCTTCCTTGCGGAAGGCACGCTCAAGATGGTCGATCCTCTTGCCTGTGATGCGCAGCTTCTCGTTCACGTCGTTCTTGACGCGCTCAAGCTGGGCCAACTTCATCGCCCGGAGACGGCTGCTGTCTAGGTTGGCGAGGTCCTCCTCCTCAATTCCGAGCGCCTTGGACTCGATCTTGAGCTCCTTGATTGTGTTCTCCACCTCGCGTCGGTGAATCTCCTGGCGCTCCTTCTCGAGTCGTCGCTGTTCACGTTCCTTCAGCTCCTGCGCAAGGCGCTGTGCCTCAGCCTCTTGCAGTTGCTGCTCACGCAGGCGCTTTGCATTGGCGTTCTCGCGCTCAATGCGGGCCCTCAGCTGAGAGACCTCCTCCTTGCGCTTCTGAATCACCTCCTTGCGTGCCAGGATCTCCTTGTGCTCCTGCTCGGCACCTGCCTTGGCACGGTCCAGGGCAGCCTGCCGAGCCTTGATGCGGTCCTCATTGAAGGTAGGATCGATGTAGTAGCATGTGGTGTGAAGAGTCTTGAACAGACGTGTCAGTTGGGTGCGGACAATCTCCGAAGGTGTGCTCTGGAGCCTCTGGACGGAGCCAGCGTCGGCCTCGGCCGAACCGGCGGCAGACCCGGAGCTCGCGGCCTTGGAAGAAGAGAAAATATCACTGTCGAAACTCAGAACACCAGTAGCATGATCCATGCGGATGGCCAGGTCGCCCTTCTTGTTACCGTTCATGATGAACTTCTCAATCGTGGCACGCGACACTTGGAAAGGCTCTGGGAACTTGGCAAGGTTCTCAACGTAGGTCAAGTCGACTGTCTCGTAGACCTGAGACAGCTGCTGGAAAAGACGCGTCAAAATGACCTGCTGCAGAGGCAAGATGTACTTCTCCATCTCGGGGTCGGCGCCGATCTGCGCCAGGATCGGGGAAATCTTTTGGCAGATGGAAAGCGGGTGGAAATCGACCTCGAGAATGTTGTACAGGTCACGAATCTCAGGACGGGCACGGCGGAGGAGCTGCTTGGCACGGAGGTCCTGGAACAGAGCAGCGCGGGTGGGCGCCTGTGTCATGCCCAGCAGGTGGGTGAGACGGGAGTTCTTGTTCTTCCTAGCCTCGTCAAAGTCCACCATTGCGCCACGAGAGCGCGTGGTGCTAATGACCGGAATGGACAGCGCCGACAGCAGGACGAACGACGCAGCCTTCTGCAGATCAGCCTCGGTGGCGGGGGGGTTGTCAGACTTCTTGCTCTGGCCGGCCGCAACGAGGGTGGCAGACTGGCGTAGCAGCTGGTAGTAGCGGGACCAGGCAGCAGCGTGGAACAGATAGTTCTCACCGACGAGGAAGATGCGGGTGAGCTTCTCGTAGTAGTTGGCCATCATGATGTTCTTGGGAGGGCGCTTGCTCAGGTTGAGCAGCGTGTGGATATCCTCGACACTGCGGAAAGCCTCCTGCCAGAGCTCCAGCTCGACAGCAACGTTCAGCTGCTGGAAGCGGGTCTCGAGGTGTCGCTGCAGTGTGTCTGGGTCGTTGAGGTTGATGGCGTGCATCTGCTGAGAGTACTTGGCCGCGGTCTGCACGTGGTTGCGGAGGAGCTCGCAAAGCCGGCGGAACTCGGTCTTGCGGGTGTACTTGAGGCAGAAGTCGAAGGCCTGCATGGCAGTGCTCTGGTAGAGAAGCTCAAGACGAGCATTGTTGCGGAGGATATCGAGGACAGTACGGTAGGCCTCCCACAGGAACTTGAGCCAAGGGGTGACGATGGCACGGTCGGTACGGTCTTTGGACTGCTCGCCAGAGACGGTGGCAAGGAGGATGGACTCGGGTGTCTCGGTCGCCTCGAGGTCGTCGACGCCGGCCTCGCCAGTCGTAGCATCGATGCTGGACTGGACCTCATCTGCCTTCTGCTGGGCGGCAGTGACCTTTTCGGCGGCAAGCTCGAGGAACTTCTTGAGGACCAGCTCAATGGTGCCCACGTTGCTGTTCTGAGCAATGTTCTTGTATTGGTAGAGCGCGTCCTTGGTCAACTTTCCCTTCTTCTGCTCGACGGACTGCTCGACG
Organism: Cryphonectria nitschkei; assembly: GCA_006503525.1. Classification (NCBI taxonomy): domain Eukaryota; kingdom Fungi; phylum Ascomycota; class Sordariomycetes; order Diaporthales; family Cryphonectriaceae; genus Cryphonectria; species Cryphonectria nitschkei. The sequence continues at coordinate 59,490 of LAZJ01000358.1, read as the reverse complement.
AGAAGGAGCATCACTGGCTCCAGGGATGCGATGGGGACATTTCGTGAACGCTTGGACGTGATGTGCTCGTGTAGGAGGGTCAGGGCCGCGGGGGCCTGGCCGACGCCGATGAGCTCATGGGCTCGCTTGAGGACGTTCTCAGGCTTCTGGTGGGGAGGAGGAGGCATGCTGGGCAGCAGTCCCTCGGAGGGAGTGTGAGCGGGACAAGTGTGAGGGTATCAGTATTGATGATGAACACCTGTCGGATTAGGTGGGATGGCTGTAGCCTCGACAACACGATGTTGAGGAGGAGGGGGAGGGGGACTTGTCTGAGGAGGCTTGGTGCTCACACAGGAAAAATCTCTGGAAGGTTTGCTGGCGTGCGGGAGTCAGACACGCAAAAAAGGGCAGGCAGTGGGGCTAGAGCAAAATGTGTGGTACTTGCCCGTCGTGCCCGCTTGGAATCTAGCGTGAGCCTAGTGCGGTCCTAGCGCCCCAAATCAGGTGACCTAGCAGGCCTGAGCATTTGTTGTGTTGGCCTGCCCGGTTAACAACAATCAGAAGAACAATCAAGAAGACTAGACCAAGACTGCAGTGTCTTTTCGTTTTGGAGACTTCGAAAATCGAAACAACAAAGCGATCTCAAAAGCTCAAGCCGGTTTGTAGCGGCAACTTAGAGTGTGTGCCTTTTGCCGAGGGGGAGGGCATGTGTGACCGAGTGAGTCTCTTGGCAAAAACAGAGGTAGAAGGGGAGGGCCGGGGGGACGGCGACTTGGTGTGGTGGTAGAAGGAAAGGCTGCAAGTCCTCACCCACGCAGGATTGAGGGGCTTACCCCGCGGCACGCATTCTGTCCGTTCAGTCAATGTATCCGTGTATGAGAATACCTGCTCGCCACTTTACGGTTCAGCGTCTCATGTGTCAGACACCAGAACAGAGCAAATCGGATTCAACTTACCAACTATGGGATGAGACAGCCGTCAGTCTTTCCGGTCCGATTTGTCATGCTCCGTCTTAACAGAGAATTGCACAGCTAGATACATACCATAGTACTATGGGTAGATGGTTTTTTTCTCTCTCTTTCTCTTTGGGGTCTCATTGCCTGCTGCAAATACCCAGATTATAGTGTAACCTGCAGTGGGTTGATTGATGGGTAGAGATGTCACCTGTTATAGGTTAAGCGAACGTCCGTGTCGCTGCTTCATGACTCTCTCCTCTCCAACTGGCCGGTTGGGCACTGCGCGAGGAACCCAAATCTCAATTTTCGACAAGGCCCCCCTCAGGGCTGCCGCATCAAACCAAACAAACCAGTTTGAAAATCGACAACGGCTGTGCTTTGGTACGGACCATGGACCCCCTACCTCTCTAAGAAATCCGGGGCAATGGACCGCCTCAAACAAGGCATTTGATCCCTTGACGTGCTTTTACGTGCTTATTCTCCCGTCTACCCAAGGCTCAGGTGCGGTACTGCTCGGTGCATGTTCCAGATCGCATAGATATCGAACGGGGTCATGAGGGTCAATGGCCGCTATCAAATCGGTAAGATCTCATTTCCGCACGGGGCAGAGCTGTGGAGACATAAGGTATTCGGGTGGAGACCCTGCGAGCGGAAAAGGTAGTGGGAGTGCGCACTCACCGGAGAGAGTAATAATGCACATGTTTACAGTCACAGGGCAAGCAAGTGATGATCAGCCACCTGCAGGGTGTAGAGCCTTCAGAATGCAGTGAGAGGACGTACACATTATGGTGTGTGATATCTGGTTCTCTTTCTCGAATGGCCTTTTATAGCTGCATCCATGGTGGATGAGTTGTGAGATTCGAGGATCATTTCGTGGTTCGCAGTCCTCTCTGAACCCTTGTATGCAGTAATATCAGACCGCCCCTGTCTTGGCCAATCCAAATTCACTGCGAGATGTTTCTTGCAAATGGCTTCCAGCCCCTTGGGTGGGTGTCACTGGATTTTTCTCTTATTTTTTTCTTTCTTTATTTTGCTTCCGTCAGATTGGAGTCGGATTGCTCCCTCGCCTCGTTGATTTGTTTCCTCTCATTTCTCCATTTTCTATGATCTCCTCCTTTTCATCCCTATACAACCCTTTCGCGATTTTCCAACATTGACAAGACTCTTGACTCCCGAGTTCCAACACCCTGCCTGCACAGCCTTGGAACGGAAGTAAAGGTGCACATCACACCGCCTGACAAAGCAGAAAGCCTCCCTCCCAGAACCAGTGAGGAAGATCAGCGGCCTTCAGGTACATGACCCCCCTGGCTAGTGCACCTGCTGGTCCCGACATTGCGGCTTACCATAGCAGGACTGCAGCACTACCGTAGTACTGCAAGTAGTACATAGTACGGGCAGAGACGCTGGCCTCCTTGGGTTCATCCCGTCCCCCATTTCCCCCCATTCCCATCCCATCCCTCCGGCAATCTAGGCACTTGGGCCGCCCTACCATAGCAGCACCACCCGTCGCCCTCCCTTTCTCCCTTGGCTCTTCCTTTCCCTCCGACCAACTACAACGTGCGAGAGAGTGCGAGAGAGAGCAGTTGCCGCCCACTCTGACCTCTTCATTCCCTCCTTTACATTCCAGCTCACGGAAAGCACTCAATCCCCTCCTTCATCGACAAACGGAAATATCCTCATCAGCGAACCACGCCAAGGTCTCAGTTTCCATTGAATTGTAAGTGACCCTTTTCTTTCTTTCGCTTTGTACCCCTGGCCTATTGCACACTGCATCCCGGAGTACCAGACAGCCAGTCGTCAATTGTCCTACCGGCTGCACTGCGCGAACACACCTGCCCGTCATCTTGGTCAGGCCTCGAAAGCACCAGACGCGATAAACAACTCATCTCTCGACTTACGGTCAATCCGATTTCCTTTCGAATGGGACCACGCTCGACAGACTATCCCGTCCAAGGCCTCAACTAGATCCGACCGATCCCTTTTGCTTTCCAATCTCCCCTCATCCGCAACTTGACTGACAACCGCAATGTCTACCCCTGAACAGGACAGAGATCGGGAGCGTGACCAGCCTACCCGCACTCGCATCCCTCATTCGTCTACCCATCCCGACCTCCTGGGCCATCTCCCTCCCTCCGTCGATTCCGAGGCTTCGCAGCCTTCCATAGCACGCCCCGACGTCCCACACCACAAAGCCTCTGCAGCCAACGATTCTGCCAACGCCTCTGCCAACATGCCTCAATTCACCTCCCGCGATGTTGGCGACCCAACGCAGATCAAGAAGAATAAGCAGTCCATGGCCGACCTGAAGCTGCGTCGCCTGACAGAACTGAACAACCGCCTGCGCGAGGATCTGGAGCGCGAGCGCATCCCTGTCTCTCAGGCCAGTAAAAGGTAAGATGGGTCCTAGACGCACATACCGCACATATCGACGTGTCTGTTTCCTACACTGGATGACCCTTATACTAACAGCTCTGTGTGCGTGTGTGTAGTATTATCGCCTACTGCAATAGCACCCGAGACTACATGGTTCCCTCTGTCTGGGGTGTCGTTCCCAAAGGCGAGGATCCCTACGCTCCCCAGCAGAGCGGTGGTTGCTGTGTTGTTATGTAATCGGCTCACGATGGACGGACGGAGATGGAATTAAGATATCCAAAACAGGTTCTTGTTGGATCCGACTGGGAAAAAACGATCGTGGGCATATTTTCGAGGCATACGACACCAACGACATTCCGAGGAGGGAAAGAACTCTTTGCTACCTTGCGCGTTGTTTCTTGCCGGCGTTACTACGTGGACAAAAGGGAAGCGGAACTTCTGTGAGATTAGGGAAAGGCCCAGAGGAGCAGGAGGATGTTTGACAGTTGTGACACTGGCAACTAGGTAGGCGAGAGACAAGGAGAAGACCCCGCCGGGTTATAACGATGTCTTTTTTTGTTCCGGCCGTTTTCATTTTTTCTTGGACTTAACCTAAGGGTCCCTTGGGGGTGCTGGTCCTTCACGGTCGGGGCGGTCACGATAATGGTTTCTTTTCGTTATACCAAACAACCTCTGCATATGGGCTTGTGGATACTGCCAGAGGGATAATTCGGCATATTTATTAATACTGCGTCACCACCTTTCTTCAGTTGTACCTTGTCAGTTTAGGCCTCCCCGACAATCGTGAATACCTTGTCTCACGACAATTATCTCTGGTGTATGACCGATCTGACAGTGGATCACGGTGAGTGTCCCTTCGGCCAGGGTTCTGTCCCCCAATCTGCGAGTCTTTCTTCCATGAGCCAACCAGCTGAGGCCATTTGGAGCCTGCAAAGATCACCTGAGCTTCATATGTCATGTGTCTAGCCCAGGCCCGTCCAGTCAAGTGGAAGGACATCCTTGGGTGCAGCCTTCCGTGCAGGTGCGAAGGACAGCTATGTACTTGCTGTGTCCTTTAACGAAGGCCAGAAGTGAATGGAGCCCCGACTCCAGGATTGAGGCTTCCGTCTCCTGGTCGCAGATTTCGCCAGCGCTACATCGTTCTGTTGGCATCCAGTGTTGTTGATTGTTTTGAAACATCCTTTTCTCGACCTCAGATCTGCCTCACTAACTCAAGTCCACGATACTTACAGCCTGACACCACAACTCTCACAAGATAACGCGTGAAGTAGCTTTTCCGCACTCGATTCTTAAACTCTCTGCCTCTCCGTAACGATGTTTACCCTTCTCCGCTCTCTCCTCGTCGCCCTCTTTTCCAATTCCGCCTCATGTCTTGCTCTGCCCCTGGAATTCCCCTGCCCTTCGTACGATCGTAATTTCACCTACAACAACACGAACCATCCCGATCTCACACCCAGCTTCGGACAGGACACCGCCCGCTTCGACGACACCCTTTCGCGCCGGGACTTCGTCTGGACCGACACGAATGATCAGGCTCAGAGCCTCTGCGGCAACTCTACATTTGCCCAGGTCGGCAGTGACACCGACGACAGTGATAGCTATAGCGGCAGGCCGGGTATCGAGGACTGCCGGCAGTTTGTGTACTACGCGAAGAGCCGCAACGGGTACTGGCTGGTTACGGGGTTCTCGGGCGGAGCTCAGAGGTGGATGGAGTTCTCGACGCTGGCGAGTTGTAAGATTGGGGTGAGGCGGACAGACGGGGAGACAGGGACAGTGCCGTGAGTTCAATGACTTGACCTATTGCGTACTGGAATACGAAGGGGAGGAGGGATCATGTTTGTAATTCTGACGTCCGTGACGTGTAGGATCGGAAATCAAGATGTCATCGACGTGCTCAACAGTGTCATGAGTCTGTACGAAGACGGAGGCACACTGCCGGCTACGCAGGGCAATATGAGCTGCAGTCGAGGCACCACGAAGGCATCTGTGGAGTGGCATATCTATAACGATTGATTGAGAACGACATGAGGTGGAGGTACAGACAGGGCCATCACTTCGACATCTGCATTCTTCAATCAGTGAGGGCCCGCCTCTCGAGATAGCATGATCTCGGTCGCTCGCTCGACAGACGAGTCCATACGATCGTTAGGGGCAAGTTTCAGGATACGGCCCGACTTGAACCAAGGCGTGGAACTTATGAGATTTAGTAAATCATGTCAAATGCACGCCCCTTAGGTACTCTGATGTAGATCAAGCACTGAGGTTTTCATTGCCAGGTGACGATTGGGTATACATTAAGAGCTTTCTGAACACTCCCAACGTCTCTTGATGCCTTCAAGTTCAGAGGCAGAGGATGATAGAAGACAGGCAACAGGCCTATCAATGCAACGTGCCGAGAAGCTTGACCAAGATCCTCATAAGTGCTCCTGTGACAAACTTGATGACGAGGGCTTGTATCCTGATCGTGACGGTGTTTCCGGGCCCGACCGGTACGTCCCGAGCCGAGTTGCCCCGCCATTGCGGGACATCGGCCGGAGCTCGGCCGGATTTGTAGTGTCAACTTCATCATATGTACATGACACACTCAGCAGACGAAGCGCAATCTCACGCACTTTACACACAAGAGAATCGTTATATCACTGTAAAATCAGTCTCGACACATCCACCCGTCTAAGTATCCTCGCACAGCAATGGCTGAAATGGTTGAAGAGATCGGCGCGCCTTATCCTCTGCCCCGCGTGACTATCAAGTTCTGCACGCAGTATGTGACATCAAGTCCACCGTCATCCCAAAGCCTGTCCATATACCAAGCCTGAATCGATGCTAAACCCTGTTGCAGGTGCAAATGGATGCTGAGAGCCGCATACGTACGTTCTTAACAGTCGTGGGCCAAACCCTCGGTTGAGCTAACAAAACACGCGCTCTAGTTTGCCCAAGAGCTCCTCTCGACATTCTCTACGTCTCTGGGCGAGGTGGCGCTGCAGCCCAGCACGGGCGGCACCTTTGTGGTAGAAATCTTTCACCAGGCTCCACCGTCATCCCCACCGACAGCCTCGACCGTGCAGAGCCGCGTCCTCTGGGACCGCAAGACGGACGGCGGGTTCCCTGAGACAAAGGAGCTGAAGCGGAGGGTGAGGGACGTGATCGAGCCTGGACGTGACCTAGGACACGTGGACAGGCATGGAGGGACGAAGGGGGCGGCGGCGGTTCCGGCGGGCGACGCTGGGCTGGAGGTCGGCGCTGGCGAGAGGCTTCCCTCGAGGTCGGAGCTCGAGGCGGTGGGTCAGGCGGGTGGAGGGTACCCTGGGTCCAGCGAGGCTGCGGCGCAGCTGGTCGGAGACCTGAAGCGTGGAGAGCGACAACAGGGCGGTGAATGCGTTGGCAAGGAGGCGTGTGAGGACTGTAGCTGAGGTGGCCATGTAGAGGAGCCTAAACAGATTTTAAGGCCTATGCACGCAGATCTAGACGAATCGTAAGCCCACAGCAGAACAGGCACCGTCATTAATATGTGATCTCAAGAAGCCTGAGCGTTTGACCATGACTTGCATTGGATAAGTCTGGGTCATGAGTGTTTCGGGCCCATTATTCATATACATATGAAATCACTTCTAATATAGATTCTGAATATTTATCTCGTCCAACTTGACTTTAGAGAAGCTTTTAAAAGCCTCATCCCCAGTGCCAGCGCTACCTAAGTATCCAGACTCTAATCATGTCCCCTCGACCTGGTACGAATTGACGTACTCGGTTACATACATCGGCCCCCGATATTGTCTTGGCCTTGGCAAGTCTTAGACCATGGCATCAGAATTGGTCTTCTGTCCTTTCTGTCGTCCAAAACCGACAAAACAGCCCCATGCCAGGAGCGTGATGAGGGTAGAAGCACCTGTGACAGCAAAGTAAATCCAGATGTAGCTTGAGACGACACTTTCGCTCTCAGAGGGGCTCCAATTGAAGAACGTCATCGAGAATAATGTCTGTCTCCGGTCAGTAAGTACTGTGAATAAAATTATAGAGACGGTGGCAGCTTACAGCGAAGAATGTACCAGGTAGAAAGACCATGGTCACGAGAGATATCGATCTCATTTGATTAGAATCACTCCCTGCTGCCAATGCAATGTCGACATTTATGTCTCCATTCGACTTTGCAAGCCGTCAGTATCGTCCATGATCTCTTCGAGGTAACAAAATCAAATCGAACTGTGACTCACCCACTGTGTGGCCATCGACATGCCTTCAACCCTCATTGTGCAGTCTTCTGTATGTTGCTGAAACTCCTCAACGAGATCCTGCAGACGATCTTTGATGATTCTGTTTGACTCTATCATCGCTTCATCCATTTTGAGAGGCTTTGCGTGCCCCTTTACAGACAATGGATCCCTAGAGGAGAGCTCATCCCCATGGTTTACCATTTTGACGAGCTGTTGTCGCCATATCTCGAGCCGGTTCCTCAGAAAAGTCGTATGAAGCCAGACATCTCTCCTTTCATTACGTGCGCCTCCCTCTGCGTCGCCCTTGAGAGCATACGTGCCGGCGCCTGTGTCGAGCTCAAATATCATCTCCTCAACTTGTCTGGTAGTCACTTCGACAACCTTCAACATGCGTTCGCGTTCCAACTCTGCAAAGATCCCCGGCAAGAGCAATGGATGACGGTAGTGCTCCATAGAATCAGCCAAGCGATTTAAGACTCTTCGTTCAATGTCGGCCGTGCAACCGAAGAGCATGCCGAAGGTGCAGTTGAACTCGGGGAAGTGAGTGGCAGTGAGTGCAAGGTCTCTCTTCCACAGGTTTGCGGATCGACAATTGTAGACTTGAAATGCCTTGTTAGAAATATCTCCCTGAATTTCAACTTCTTGTCTTCTCTCTCTCTCTCTCTCTCTCTCTCTCTCTCTCTCTCTCTCTCTCTCTCTCTGTGTGTGTGTGTGTGTGTGTGCGTGTGTGCTAAGCTGAGTTGCATACCGATTGAAGGAGTGTTTTCTCCATGGATAGCTGTCTTCAGATATGCGCGTGAAAACAAAGGTGCATCAGCACGACTGACTGCTCGTGCTATAGCTGGGTGTATGAAGAGAGCTTCACAGATTTCCTTGAACAGATCTTTCTCAAGTGGTATCCGTTGAACTTCACGTCCACCGCCTTGAAGGTCCACGATCGTTCTTTCACTATCTGCCGTACGTGTGCCCCGCAACAAAATTTTGTTCGCGGGCCAGCGATAGGATTGAATCTTGTCATCGTAGGAATCGCTCAAGAAGTTGGCATCGACGTCCTTGTCTCCAAAGCTGATAGCACCGCTTTCGATCTCTTCGAGCAAGCTACTGGGCTCTCCCTCCCTTCTGGCAAGTCTGTCACGCCGTTGTCGTCAGACTGCGTCTTGAAGCCTGTTGGACAAAGAAATTTCTTACACTAAGACTGTGCATGGCCGTCCGTCAAGGTAGTTCGGTCGTTCCTAACAGAGTTTGAAGTGAGAAATCAGAGTGGCAAAATCTTAGCAAACGAGGAAGCGGTCGCGCCACTTACATAATTAAGCCACAGATTCCAGTCTTCAGAGCCTTCCAGAGACCACAGTCGAGGAGTCTCAAAGATCAAAGTCAGTGGTTCCTCGCATTTGCTAACTTTTAGATGATTCCTGCTTACCGGCTCTTCTGCTTGTAAGCACACAACTGTTGTGGGTTGGGGTGCGTAGCGGAAGACCTTCTTCAGGTCGCTCTCCGACATTGGTCCGAATCCCGCTGGCCAGTTCATTCCCTCCTCTCAATGAATATCCTGTGCCTCTATTGGGCAAGTTAGCACTGTGAATGATGTTTGATTGCCCGGGCAGCTGTAGAAGGGTGTGCCTGTCTGTCTTTGAGCCTTCCGAGGACGCAGTAGAATCGCAGCCAGAGATAAGCGTGTGCAGTAAGAGGGGTGGAACAAGATTTTATCGAGGAACTAGTTTGCCGATGTAAATGTTGATGTAGCGCCACTTGCGTGGCAGTACTACACGGGGTGTCGACCTAAGATGCAGATTCCGCCTTTGTACCACGTATGCATGCATGATGACAGCACAAAACGTACCCGCAGTTAGCCCCGAAAGATGCACAAATTATAAAGTATCTGACAGCCTGCTTTTATGAGAGGTTATTAAATTTTCGGCCGCCGTTGCCTCTTGATCTTAGTATTCAGTTCGTGCCAACCTAACAAGAAACCTCGACATCAGGACTCGCAGCAGACGACAATGCCAACAATAGCCATTCCTACCCGATATGGAGAGTACTCTGTTATTAGCAAGGAACTCATGAAGTATTTCCCCAAGGGTAACTTCAAAATTCGTGTAATAGGCTTGTCAACCTGATGTCCCGGAAGGTCTTGTTAACCCTGCTCTTGACAGGTCAGCGGCAATCACTTCATCTGCAAGGTGCCTGTCGCCTTGACAAATGTGATTACTATAATCCTCTCTCTTCATATTATAACAAGGACTAAAAGGTGATATACAGAACCAAATTCGTGCTGTGGAGAGTGCCGTCAAAGAACAGTCACACTACAGTGACACCAATATTGCATGAATGCCAGCGTTGAGGGCGAATACAGAAGCTGCTTTGGCCATCATCCGGTCATGATTTCTAGCAGTATTAAGGAGTTTGACTGCGGGATCGAGAATGGGGCAGGAGATATGTTACTGGAGGTATTCTCTGAAAACTGCGTGCTTGCTCTGTAGCTTTGTCAAAAGTCCTGCGTCACAACAAAAACAAATTTATGAAAGCTAGCTTGTAATTACAATCATTCATCCTGTTGGTCCTTGGTCTTCTCTACCATTCTGATCCATCCATAACTTTTCAACCCCTCAGTGGCTGTGCAGACATACTTTTTTCATGCTGTCAGCCCGAGCCTCCTTGACTCAGCCAAAGATCTCTGCGCCCTATGCGCCACGACAGAGCCCTTTTCTGAGCACAGCCTGGACCGGAGATCCATGCTGGTTCCCATTTTGGTGAGTATATGGCGTCTCATAGTATGTGGTAGGCTTTAATGCACACAAGCCTTTCATCTTCTCTTGTAGATGGGGCCCTTTGATTCTCTCATCTGATCTCACACACAGCATGTGTCGTTGGACTAGATTCAAGAGGTCTCGAAAAAATTCAGTGCAACGTGGGTGCTGATGCAGAGAGTCGAAGCGCTGGGAAGGACTTGTCAGCAGAACGGTCTGATCATACCCTTTCACATGGCCATTCTGAAGTTCGATGTCCGCCGAAAAAGAAGATCTCACCTCAAATACCGGTGGTTTCAACGCAAAATTGCCCATATATCCGTTGACGCGCTCCAGGGTATAGTAAGAATCATTTCCTCCCATGTCCAGGTAAGGCACACTACATCGATTAGAAGCAAATTTCTCCGCTCCGTCCCATCCTTCAAGGGCCCAGACGGTGAGTTCGAGGAAAAGACAGCCCAAAGTCCAAATATCATAGCTTCTCGAGACGTATCCGAGACTTCCACCTTGATGAGGTGCCATATCACACTCCGGCGGCCGATAGTTGGGCGTGCCCGGAAGCCCCTCCCCAGGTATGTTGGATCTGGTCGCGTCGCCACGCGCTTGGGCGAGGCCGAGATCTGACAACACAAACTTTGGCTTGCGGCTTCCAGGCTCTATGAAGCAGAGCACGTTCTGCGGTTTGATGTCCCCGTGCCGTCCCCACTTTTGCACATTGTCTATAAATATAGGGGGGTTTGGGTTGTGAATAGAGTTCACGGCTTTCACAATCTGGTAGCATTGCTCGGCCAGCCAACTGACCCTACAAACGCCGTGGATTCCAGCCGGGTGCAGCTTCCATAGCCTGAGCAAGTCTGTGTCGGCCCAAGGGAATAGGAGGTGGAATTGAGGAATTCCGCCTTCCAAGCAGATCACAGTAGCCAGCAGACAGATGATGTGGGGGTGAGTCCCGCCAAATCTCTTGAGCATTTTAACTTCTGTGTCGAATTCTTTCTGATTGCCCGTGAACAACCTCTTGAGCGCGAAGACATTGTTTTCTGCGGACCACTAATCAATAGTAAAGCATTTCAATTAGCTGCTGGCCATGTTACGATTAGGAAAGGCATTATGCATGTAATATAGTAGAAATTCCAATACCTGAGCAAGGAGGTCCTTGTATTCGTGCTGCGTGGGGTGAATAACGACCTTGCGGACTTCACCAAAGCCACCGTATCGATTACTGTGCAGATTAATCCTGGGCGGTTGCATAGCCGGCTGGGGTTGGGGGTCTGTAGGCGGTGCTATCGTGTGTAAAATTTCCCAAGGCTTGATGTCGTTAGGTTGCATTAGCAACTCACATACTCGCCTAGGTCTCCTTTCCTTGAAGAAGTAAGGCACCGTCAGACGCCACTGGTATGCCTCACAGAACAAAGTGATATCACGATGGTTCCAACTGCCTTGGAACACCTCATGTTGTGGGTCCAAAGGTAAGCTGGCATCGGTCAAGCGCCGCCTGATGAAGTCATGGATTCGAGCAGACTTGTTCACCATAATAAGCAGGGCTAGAACTCGACGATAACCGCTCGCGCGGGTGTAGCCGAGCCTCTGATCTTGAGGGTGGCCATTAATGAGTCGTTGCCAGTCCTGACAAGTCCACATCTGGTCTCCAGGGAGGTGTTGTTGTTCCGTTAAATGCTTGACGAGCTTCTCGACAGTACTTGGAGTCATGAGCCTATCAAAATACTCGGGTGACCAGAAGTGTTTGGCCTGCGGGTTCTGAAACCTTATCGGGAACATGTAGAGTCTGTCTTGGATCTCATTCGTGAGGGCGGATCCAACAGCTCTCGTTACGTGAGGCGGAAATCCCGTCCCTGCATTGAGCCAGGGATGTTGTGACTGAGGCGTTGGTCCCCCTAGGCTGCTCATGGTGAGGTCGTAGATGTGTCAATAATCTGGACTTGGTGGTTGCAGACTCCTAGGCTATGAAGGTTGGTGCTGAGTCCTCCTTGTTCAAGTGATGCTTTGGGTGGAGGAGTTGCATTCGTTGTTTTACCGCGCGCAGATGCAGTGAGAGAATTGCATTGCCTCATGAAAATGTTGCAAATTTCCAGACACATTGTGATGGCATAGCCAGCGGAGCCTTATTCTATTTCTACATCAATGAGCCTCTATCTCTCAATGACTACATAGTTCTGGTTCTTTGGGTACATCGCGATTGCAGCACAATCAGGCTCTGAACAGGTGCTGTAAACGTCATTTACGTTGCGATCGTTGAAAAGTCTCGGTCAAGGCGGGGAGACCTGCTGCACAATGATTACCAATAGCTCGTTACAAGAGGCTGAGACCACCACCAGGATCGCAGTCCTGATAAGCTGGTGGCAATCACGTCTAGCCCTCATGCGTAACTGGGCAAGATGAGAGATGATCTCACAAAAGCCGGTCTGAATTTCCGTGGTCTCAAATGAGGCTCTGCAATATACTTGCACATGATCGACCCCAATTCTCAAATGCAGAGGGCGGTCAGACGCTGCAAAAGGACTGCTCAATGCCACAGTTTGTGACCCTAAATTCTGAGGGTGGTCAGCAAAATGGGCAGTGTAGAGAATGGTTTTAGCGTAGTAGCACAAGTATGGCCTACAATTGCGAAGAGGCCGAGACAGCAATCATGCAAAGCTGGGAGACGTACTTGGAAAGACACGTTTCAGAATAGCGTACGATGTGAGGTGGACGTTCAAATTATTATTGCCAAAACCGAAAACTTCGGTTGAAGAACCAACGGAAAGACTATCTAAATACACAGAAGACTGTCTGAGAAGATTGAAGAGGAATGTGTTCTTGCTGCGATTATCCCAAACGACGCCCAATATTCAAGACGCCAGTCCCTACTGACAACTCCTCAAAATGATCAAAAGATTGAGTCTAGAAGTTGCATGATGTTGGGCATCACTGAGTGTTGGATCTCTACTCGGGGTGAAGCACCGCCATACACAGATTGAAACGTATGTGCAGTAGATGGTTCTTTCCTTTTGATGCAATAGAAGTCATGTCGGATCTGTGATAGTCAATAACAAAACAAATGTTTGACACGATTTATGTGACATACCTCAACAGAAAATTTACCTTCACCATATTTTCTAGTGAGCTCGTGGCAGAGCTTTTGCTGATTCCCGACTTTTCTGAAGTGAATGCGCTCGTCGAAATTACGCATACTTGAAATATCGTCGCTGAGAGTCATTGGCGATAGTCAAGACTGTCACCTCGGGATCAGAGACTTGTACTTGCGAACGGTGTTGAAGACGGTGTCGAGAACGATGTTGGTTATATTTTACTTCTGACAGGACTGTTGACTACAGTAGACTCTGCGACTTTATATCCTAGTTCCAGGTATGTACAATGTATTTTATCCACTTCTGCTGTTCTGACCTCATTCAGGCACTGTGTGTGGGGGGGGGAAAGGGGGGTGTGACGTTTAATCAGCGTGCATTCCGACTCCTTTCTATGGGAGGCTTGCCTCACAGCCTAAATCATGTTTTCCCACTTTTATGCCTTGAAATACTGATTGGATGTCATTCAATAATATACTGGGAAGGGCACGGCAGGCTGGATATCGCCCGGTATGCCTTGCCTACGTGTTTAAGCCCCATACGGCGTCTGGTTACCTACTTCTGTGCTTACTTACGTTGCACATGGCGAAAGCCCCAGCCCAGTCCGCTTTCGTGCCACAAGTAATTAAGGGCAGGGGCAGATTTTCGGTGTATCTAAAGACTTGTAGCAAGAAGGTGGGCTGGCGAAGTCGGGCTGGCGAAGTCGAAGGAAAGAACAAAGAAATGGCGTGTTTGGTTCTGTAATTATACATGGTCAAGTTGGCAACGAGGACTGTCATTGAACTCGCGCATAGCCCAAAAAGAATGCTACCAGCATGAAAGATCCATGTAGTAGGAACTGATCGCAGGTGGTGGCCCTAGCCAGTTGTCAATTCCAAGTTAACACAGTATAAGTATGATCATAGGCATCCCTCTGTGCAATGTGCATCTGTCCGGCCCCAATCACTCTCATACTGTACCTGAATCTTGAGAATCCTTAGCCCCTCTCATATTGATAATTAGTCCTTCTCCTCACTTGCTTACTATTGATGAAGTAGTACTATCGGAAACAAGTTAATTTGAGCAAATACTTATTGAACCAATATTGCGATTCTCCAAATAGTAGGTTGTCTCAGTTTGACGTACTTGTTCTTATTTCTCTTTGTGTACATGTCTTCCCCATTTAAGAATTCTGTGCCATAGGCACTGAGGGTGAAGTAAGACTGGGGCCTCGGAGGACTGTTCCTCTCACTGCGCGTTGAAGACGTCAATCCTCTCTACCTCAGTTGCCTCTTTTGGCTCTTGCTCTGATCAAATACTAAACCTTGCCTGATAGGCTCAAGCCAAACCCACCCAGCAACATAAAACCTGTTGAGAAGAGTTTCACGAGAAGGCCTGCAAGCCCCCGAGTCAGCCTGGAACACTACCTCTGGATAGCCCCCAGGCTGGCGATCTGTAAAACGAATTTACGAACATGGAACCATTCGCGTCGATCAATTTCTTTGGCAACCTTGAGAAGAATGTACGGAACAGTCTAGCCAACGCGGCTATTTCACAAGGCCAAGAAAGCCAGGAAGACATTGGAGTTAAAACCTTCGAAGCATTGGATAGAGGTTTCGCCTCAGCGGAAGAGAAATATGGTCAACATGTCGATCATAAATGGCAGATTCCTCTTGCCTCCAAGAAGCCACAAAACCATCCTGACAACTTTTCACGCTTGATATACAATCGTCATACATCCTACCAAGAGAAAAGCTGGTTGCCTTACGACCAACTGTTTTGGCTCATCAACGAAGAGACCGTATACCAGGAGCTATCTCGATCGTTGAAGGACCAAAAAGGAACATTCGTCTCATTAAAATCTGACGACATTGGTCTCCGCCGCATAGCCAAAGAGGTCTGCAAGCCAATAGATCTTCCCTCCCAGAATAAGAGATCATTCAAGTCGTCGAGAAGAGGGATCTTCGCAGCTCTGTGTTTGATGAATCATCACAACCTGAACCTGTTGGAGGAAATCTCAGCTTTCCTACAAAGTGGCATCAAGGACTCGGATTTACCGTTATCTTCGGATGAGGGACAAGGCTTGAATGGAGCTTTCGAACTCTCAAGTGCCATTGACCAGTCCCGAAGGCCAAGGATCTCCCGCGGTTGGCACCATAATACCCTCAATCTCTTCAAAGTGTATCAAACCTGGGTTACATCTCCTTTCTTCGATCTGAGCCAGAAGGAGGTCCCGTTTTACGATCTCGCACCGACTGACGTGCTGCCATTTGTGAAGGAAGACTACAACGCACCCAGGACTAATCGGGGATATCACGGCACTGTGCGCAAAGTTCAGATTCATCCAGCTCATCATAATTATCCCGGGGTAAGTTGTTTTCATCATAACTGAAGCCACCACCGGAGATTTTGGCGAAGCTAAATTGTTGCTGCAACAGATTACAAACGGTTCCAATCCATTCTTTGCTGTGAAGGAATTGACACCCAATGAACACCAACACGTGACATCACAGGATGAGGTGGTCGGCTGGGCTAACGCTGTCGGCACCAGTGAGGACCAACATCTTGTGAAGCTTCTAGCTGTTTGGCGCCAGAAGGAAACGTTTTCGCTAATGTTTCCATGGGCTGATGGAGGCAATTTGCGTGACTTTTGGAACACTGATCCAGAACGTACCAGCGTCCTTGCTGGGTGGATGCTCGAACAGCTTCTCGGCATAAGCATGGGACTGAAAAGGATTCATCGATCGGGTAGAACGTGGTTAGAAAAACAAGTCCGGAAGTGGGGGACCCATGGCGATGTCAAGCCCGAAAATATCCTTTGGTACCCTGACAACGATGAGGGCGATCTTGGGCGACTCGCAATCTGCGACTTTGGATTTACGAGGTTCCACGAAGAGGATTCTCGATCCGCAGCTCAGGCATGCGGGATGACGCTCACGTATCGTGCACCCGAGGCCGGCACTGGACCTTCATGTCGAGCCTCTGATATGTGGAGCTTGGGATGCGTGATCCTAGAATTCTTGACGTGGTACCTGCTCGGCACCGAGCAAGTCGAGAAAGACTTCACCACCCTGCGGGTTATGGAGGACGACGGCAATGGTAGCGATGTCAAGGAAGACAAGTTCTTCGTTTTGCAAGATGTCCCGGGTACACATGATAGTCACAGAGTGAGAGTCAAGCTGTGTGTGCGTCAGGTAAGTACATTTTCTAAGCATCATTGATTATAGACGATCATCTTCTGGCAATATGATGCGCTGACAATACGAAATATTTAGTGGATTCGTGATTTGCGTGCCACCCCACGTTCTAGCAGCCTGGTGCGCGATCTGCTTGATCTAGTCGAGCAGAAGCTTTTGGTCGTGGACAAAGAGACACGAGAGAATTCTGACAAGATCGTGGAAGAATTGAAAGAGATGAAGACGAAAAGCGAGCGTCACGGGATGGCTTACAGTTTCTATAGTGTTCCTAGCCCAGTGCTCGGGCACAATGTCAGATTTGCGAGCGACACAGAGTCGCTGAAAGCGACAAATGCTGCAACGATGGCGACTGGCATCCCGATCAGTCATACATGGAGGTCTGCTAGCAGCGAACCTCTAGCCAAGGCCATGGAGTTCAACAACGGAGAAGGACCTGCAGATAGGCAGGGGCAGGACACGTCACAGAACAACGAGCATGCGCCATTGCTAGATAACTTTCGTATAGTGAGAAGGCAGAGCTCTCTATCAGTTCAGTCGTTGGCGCAACGGGCGTCTCTCACGGCGCAGTTGAGAATTTGGCTTCGAAGTTATCTAGGAGCGTGCTGGGAAGCCAGGAGGACTTAGAAACCCTCGGCTCTTTCACCCTTTGCATCAGAGTTTCATGGGACAAGGATACTTTGTTGGCGTTATGGGATACAATACTTCTACCTTCGACTGTCATGGGAGATTTGGAGTAAAGAGGGGTTATCCTGGTTTGAGGATCCATATACTTGAAATACCAGCTTTTTTCCTCTTCTCTTATATTCAATATCCACGAAACTGGGCTTTGGTTGCAGCCCATACTAGAGGGTCTTCAGTAGCCCACTCCACAGCTGCTCTTACAGCTCTTCGTACGATGGTATCTTTTAATCAAAGTATTTGACCTTCACACCCTTGATGATCTCAACCTCTTTGTCTGCATTGTCTCCAGCCGCCGTGCTTGTGCCTGGGCCGATGTTTTTGATGACTCTCTGCTTGACCCATTCTCCGGCCTTGACAGGCTTCCCATCACTACCGAGGATTTTCTCCCCCAGCAGGCCCCGCTCGCGGAGAACCGGTGACTCTTCGATAGGTAGCATCTCTGTGTCGTCTTCGATTCGAACCACGTAAATGACCCGCAGCCTGTCAATATGCTGTTGGTCCTTGGGCGGTGCGATGACCCTGTGGATGCTGGACTTGAGATAGCCGTCTGGTTACTCACGCGAAAAAGTTAGCCATCCAAGCTCATTCACGAATTTTGCGATGAAAGCTGCAGAGTATAGTTTAGTGAAACCTTCTACTGACTTGTGAGAAAGTGGAGAGCGTCAGCAAGATTCACGGTCAAAGTGCCCGGCACCATTCGTACGTCCTTCCACGAACCGTCCTTTGCCAGGACCTGCAACCCGCCGATAGGTTGATAGAAGAGGAGGGTAAGACTGCCCAGATCCGAATGTCTGCAACCGCGTCAGCAAAATGTCTTCTCCCGTTCTCCATCCTTCTTGATCTCGACTGTGAAACGCACCCTTTCAGCCAGACCCCACCGCATTTCTCATTATCCTCCGCACTTCTCGCAAGGTACTTCATATATCTGAGATGACAAGCGCTGTTGGCATCATACCGGTGCCTCTTGACCAGCCAGTTCTCGTCCTCAAGCCCCAGCGCCAGCGCGAAGACGACCAGCAGCCGGTGGACGATGTGACTGTGCACATGTCTCGAGAAGCGCTCAACCTCTGCCCAGTGTGTCTTGATGATGTCCGGGTGTGCCATGTCTGCGTGCTGCGGCGTGAACTTGGGGACGTTGTAGAGCTCGTAGTTGTCTCGGACCCCAGGGACCAGCTCGCGGGTGCCTGCAGGCTTGTAGCCGTTGTATTCGCCGGCCTCCATGTTGGCGAGGTAGTGCATTTTCTCTGCCTCGGGCAGTGCAAGGAGGGCCTGGCCAATGGCGAACTGCCTCTCAACCTCATCTTCGGTCAGGCCGAAGTTTTTGACGTAGAAAAAGCCTGATGGTTTTGATGTATATTCAGTGAGATAGCCCCCCCCCGCGGCTTGGATAGTGACAGACAAGCATACGTACCGACTTCTTGAATAGCTCTCGTGAATTCTGTAGCCAGCTCTTGTTTACCCCCGGGTTGGTCAAACTTTGACAGATCCAGTGTGACCAGGTCTGCCCAGTTGCCCTCTTCTGTTGAAACTGAAGGCTTCGTCCATGTCAAAGTCTGTGTAGTCGACATGATTCAGTCCAGTTCTTGTGTTTTTATGAAGAAAATTGAAAGCAGGAGGATTTTCCTTTGACTATCCCAGAGGACTGAGGCTTCATCAATATTTGCAATGTTATCAAAAATGAGAGGGGAAAGAAAGGATGGACTGTTGTGCTTTCAACGGTGCCAAATGCTTATAGCCATCTGTGTTGTCACATGAGCTTGTTTTGGAATGGGTTGAGCAAGTTATAGAACAGGTGGAGAAAATTTGCTCATGCAGCGCAAGGTTGGGATAATACTACAGTACTTTATGTACTCCATCGCGCCCCAGATTTTCCCCAATAGGCATGATTGGCACAGATGTGACACTCATTGTCTTGATTCTCTGCATGTCCTCCGGACTACAGACCGGTTTGCTGTCTTGAGGGGTCATGTGATAAGCAATGGCAGGGCAAGAATATGCAACACTGATATGTAGTTGTTTTTCTTGGTGGGGATATTTTTATACATAAACAGAAATGAATAGCCACTTGACGTCCTTTCAGTCTTGATGTTTACGACAACTTGCAGGCGATTGCGAAGGGACCGTGTGAAATAATACTGAAGTCTACTATATGCTAAATAGGTGACTATTCTCTTCATTATTACACCAAACTCAAGTATGGGCGTTATCCTATATGAGTTGATTTTCCATTTTTATTTTTATAGGTTTTGAACATCAATGCAGCTTTTGATCTTCGCCTCCAATTATTACTTAGTGAACATATAGAACCCTGCAACTTCTTCATTCTCACTGAGCAAACGCTGCGCCGTTTGCTGCGCCGTTTGCTGCAGAGCTGAAGCAGTAAGAATTCGAGGTGAAAACCAATATAGACTCCTGGCAAGATAGTAATTACACATTGATCAGACCCCTTGAACAGCCACAGAAGAATCGTTTCTAGCGCAAGAATGCCTCACTATGATCACTCGTTCAAATATGCGTTGAGGCTGAGGTATCGGAGGCGCAGCGCGAAACAGGGTGTAGAGGTCTAGCTTTTGATTGGATTGGCAATATAATCACCATACTTTGCGCAGTCTCCTAAACCCTTCTTGGCGAGAGAGGCCTGTACTTCAGCCTCTGACACCCAAATGACGGGGGAAGGGGGCTGTAGTCTTTTGCGTTTGTTGATTCCCAGGTCTCATGAAATCTCGAGGCCAACACAACATGTTTATACTCGCATAGATAGGTGATTAACATCACCACAATACTACCATTCCTCCTCCCAGCCGTATTTGATTATCATGGATCCTCTATCTCTCGTCGCCAGCGTCATCGCCCTTGTGCAGGCCGCAGCGGCAATTAGCAAGGGCATCAATGCGCTCAGGTCCATGGGCAAGGCTCCAGCTGAGCTCTGTGCACTACTCAACGAGGTCAGCGGCCGCAAATCACCAGAAGAAAAAAGAAGAAAAAGAGAGGGACAGGGGAAAAAGAGACTCCAAGCAGTTACTCCCCTTTTTAATTGCATACATGCTGACCCGACAGCCTTTCAAAGCTTACAACCCTACAGTCGCTATCAAATCAGCTGCAAGAGGACCACCCGCCTACAAACTCATCGAGCGTGAATGCCGTGGCGAGATGTGTAGCCGACGTCAAGGAAATTGTCAAAGACATGGACGACTTGGTAAACAGGTTCCTCACAAGCAGTAAAGGCCTGAATAGGAACGGTCAGCACAGGATATCTGCAGCCAGATGGAGGCTCGAGAGGGACAACGTCCTCGCACTCCGCGACCGGGCACGTCAGGCTCGAGAAACTCTGGCAGTCTGCTTTGCATCCAAAGCCGCTGCCGCTGCAGCTGCTGTAGGGACGACAACAGCCTCGCCAGGGCAACTAGTCCTCGAGGTGGAGCGCGTATTCCGGGTCTCGGCAGGTGAGCTGGGCAGTTCCATCCGTGCCGAGAGCAACGAGACCCTGCAGCGCATCGATGAGTCTCTTTGCCATCTCCGTGATACGCAGATGCAGACTATGAACAGCCTCGCCGCTTTGGCCACGAGCATCTCCTCCATACAGCACTCGCCAACACCCACGGCAGCAGATCCAACCCCAAGCCAGTCCACCTCAGTCATCACTAGTAGTCCCCCATCCGAAGCCCCAGACGCCATCGCGTGTGTGCAGACCTTCAGACGCACGCCCTGTACCTCGTCGTGCAGATGCCAGTGCCATCGCACAGAGCTCGTCCGCAGCCCCGAGTATCTTCAGCGTGCCGTCGGGGCTCTGGTTCTGGCCTACAATGCGCTGCCGCTGTTCAAGGCCAGACCGTGCGACTATCATACGTGTCGAAGCCGGTCCAGGTCCATGTTCAAGCTGTACTACCACCTCCCAAGCTGGATCCTGTCCCGTGCACTCTTGTTCACTCTGTCGTGGGATTCCTTGACGGGGCAGGGGGCATCTTTATACCTCAAGATCCCCCGCGTTGTCAGTTCACACGACTCGATCTGGAAAGCAATTCGGTGCTGCGACACACAGAAGCTGCTGGAGAGATTCTCGTCCAAGGTCAATACACCTACAGACATATCACCATCAGGAACATCTCTTCTACTTGCAAGTCCTTCTCTTCATGTCTATTTTTGAATTACTATCAGATACAAGCAGGTGTTGAGAACAAGATACACCCCAAACTGACAGCTCACAGCATGCCATGTCCACTGGACAACCCGTGATGATGGGAATCCTCCTACGTGCTGGATGCGACACCACCTTCAAGAACTACCACGGGATGTAGGTGAAACCAGTCTTCAATGCTTCCTCTTGCTGTCATTTAACCACCCCTTTGTTCACACTCGGCAAATGCCACATGAACCATCCAAATTAACAATCTCTGTGTGTCTCACACGTTCCTCTCAAAAGATCCCCAGCCAGCAAAGCCAGAGGCCGCCTCTACATCAGCGACATCGAGCCCATAAGTGAACGGATGCACCGTCTATACCAAGCCATCGTACACATGGACGACGAAAACTCGTACAACTCCACCCTAATCCACGACGCCCTCCTTCACCACCACCAGACCGGCCCTTCCACCACGACCACGACCACCGCCACCCGCAGCCTCCTCACCCTACAAGACGCCGTGCGCCTAGAACCAGCCGCCTCCCTCGACGCCCTGGACGGGCTGGGCTACTCCCCCCTCCACTGGGCCGCCCGCAGACAAGACAAGGCCAGCCTCGAGATCCTCCTGGAGGCTGGCGCCCATGTCGACACCCGGAATCTCAGCGGCCGCACCGCACTGCACTTCTCCGCCCAGAGCGGCCACGTCGACGTGGTGAGGCGGCTCCTGGCTGCGGGCAGCGACGTCGGCGCGTCCGATGTCAACGGAAGGACTCCCCTGCACCTGGCCGTGGCAGCTTCGGCCGAGACGTCCACAGAAACCATGGCCGTGCTGCTCGGCGCCGCGGGTGGCTGTGACGTCGACGCCCGGGACCGCGTCAACTGGTTCACGCCGCTGAACAACCTGGTGTACGAGTCGCTGGCGCGAGGCCCCTGGGACTGCCACGGCAAGATCAACGCCCTGCTCAACGCAGGGGCCGACATTGACGCGCCTGACAAGTGGGGCTGCACGCCGCTGCTGAACGCGGCCATGATCCCCTGGGACAATACGTTGTTTCGCATCCTGTACGAGAGGGGGGCCAAGACGCAGGTTCGAGATGGGACTGGGAGGGGCATTCTTCACTACGCTGCGGCCTATGGCGATCTGGAACACCTCGAATACTTGAGGAGTCTTGGCCTTACGAAGGAGCAAGTGGACACATATGGCAGAGACCAGACTGGTCACACGCCGTCCAGCTTGATGGAGTGGAGGGCAAGCACCAGCCCCAAGAAACTCTGGACTAACATGAAGAGAGCGACCGAGGAGGAAGTCTCGGCCTTCAAGAACCTGATCCGAGAAGTCCGCCTTGATAACGACACGGGAGACGTATTTGTTGATGCTCACGAGAGCTTTGGTGAATCCGTTGGTCAATGACGGGCAAGAAGTATTTTTCAATGGTTCGGTGTTTTCAATGCATCACCAAGTGTCCACAACGTACTGCAGGGACTGAGCAGACACTGGCTGATAGGGTTAGCAAGTATATACGAAAGTATAACTATCCGTGCTCACCGGCCTGAGGCGACCACTGGTCTGCAACCGCACTCCAGCATCACTGGGTCGGCATGTGGGCAACAACTTGCCAATCAAGTCGTGAATCGTTCTGTTCATTTCTTGTCCTGGTCCAGGCGCATCCCCTTTCGATAGCCAATCTTGCTCTTCCCCAAGCCAAACCTACCAAGCAGAAGCCGCAGTAAAGAAAGAAGAGAAATAATAAAGCCAACCGCCGGTGCCGACAGAAATTCAAGGACAGAGCCGAAAGAGCGCCGGGGGGGGGGGGAGGGAGAATTCACGAATGAAAGACGCGGTGCAGCGAGATCAAGAGCAGGAGAACCACAAGAGTCAAGTATCAATACTTAAACAGCAATTAAGAAAATCAACCCCCTCCCCTTTTCCCCCATTCATAGTCCGACCCTTCCAACCCATCACGTTCATCAGGTCACTCCTATCGTGACTTTTGTGCTGGCCTCAAACTTGTTCTCCCCTTTAAGCAGAGAACTTCCCTGTCTCCTCCCCCATTACCGAATCTCGATGCAAGAAAAACGAATTCGCCAGGCACAGCCCTTGTAAGCATCCGCCAAGCTGACCAAAGAAGACTCCCCTTTTCCTTTCCCGTTGAACCAACCGTCTAACGCAATGCAACAGAAAGACGATCGAACAGACATGACATCGTTTTTTTTCATCATGGCTATTGCTGGGGCCGAGGAAGTAGATGCGTGGGGGCGGTTGGAGCTCGTCGTCGCAGGGTTGGCCGGAGGGCAGGCTGTATGGAGATGAGCGATCCGCATGTCGTCTGAGGATATGTGTTGTTGGAAAGTAGAATATCTGTTATGTATATTCCACATTGATGAAGTCCTCAGGTTGAGTCCGCAGCCATTGCTGGGGTATGCCGCCCAGCAATAGGATAGATGTCTTGGGCGAATGAAGAGCGCGGTCTCCTGGGGTCAAGGCGAAAAATTGGTGGTACATCGAGGCAAGTGTTCGGCACAGAGAAGGGACCAGAGAATAGAGTAGCCTTATAGATCCGACACAGCAAGGAGCGAGAATCCGTTTGTGATAGTAGAAGTCGGGTTTGACCGTGTTTGCGTGGTGTGGAGGAAAAACAAATCATCGTCGTCCGAACCTAGAAATACGAAGAAGGGTGTTGGTGTGAATTCAAACTTAGGTCTTGGACGACTTCCTGGGAGGAGTGATGGATCTACTGCCTCCGAGGCCGGGGACGTACTTTTGTTTCTTCTCAGCGGGCTTGAGGATCTATGTTGACATCCAGAGTCAGCGGGGTCTGTTCCACATTGTTGTTTGTTCAGGAAAAATTTGGACACGTACCTGGAATGAGCAGAGCAGACTCTCGTCGACGCTCATCATGGCACCCGCGTTGTCAAACTCTCCACAGTAGTTAGGCGCGCTGAAGAGGGTGACGAGCTGGCGCTTGGAGAAGAACTCGTATCCGTCCTCGACCACCTGGTGGGCACGGCAGATCAAGTCCATGTCGTGTTTTTGCAGGAAACGAGACACGACGTCCGGCCCAAATGTGAAACTAACACCTCTATCATTCTCACTCCAACCGGTGATGTCCTTGTCAGGGTCTGACCACAGCAGGTCGCACAGCAACCCGCAGTCTGGAATCTGTACGGAGCAGTCAGCACCGAAACCGTGTTGACTCGAGAAGTTGCGAGCGGGGGCGGGAACAGTTGGTCTCCTGGAGGTGGTTTTGGCAGTGGAAATGTCAGTGGGAGGAACAGCCAAAGACTCACATCAGTGGGGCGCATGACCCTGCGGATCTGCTCCATGGAGTTCAGGTCTGGGCTCAGACCACCGTGCATGGTGAAGATCTTCTCATCGATGATGGCCGCGATGGGCAGGCAGTTGAAGCAGTCAGTGAAGGTCTTCCACAGCTTGATGTTGTAGCGGCGCTTGCACTCGTCGTAGAAGCCGTAGATGCGGTTGATGGAGGCGCACTCGTGATTACCGCGCAGAATGAAGAAGTTCTCGGGGTACTTGATCTTGTATGCCAGCAACAGGCAGATGGTCTCGAGAGACTGCTTGCCACGGTCGACGTAGTCACCGAGGAAGAGGTAGTTCGCCTCCGGCGGGAACCCGCCATACTCGAACAGGCGCAGCAGGTCATAGTACTGCCCGTGGATATCGCCGCAGATCTATGTTTTGAGAGGAGGGGTGGTAGAAGGCGCGGTCAGCAGTGCGCCACACGGCTGACGGCCAAACAAGGAGAGGAGGACAGGAAAGGACAACGAGCTGCACCAGGGCGGGAGGGGGGGTGGTAGTTATCAGCAGGCACCGACTTACCTTGATAGGAGCCTCGAGCTCGAGCAGGATGGGTTGGGAGATGAAGATCTCACGGGCCTTGGTGCACAGGTATCGGATCTCGGCCTCGAGGAGCTGAACCTGTTTGCCAGGGCGACTGCCACGAACCTCCAGCAGACGGTCGATTATGGAGTCCAAATCAACATCATGTTGATCTGCCATGGTGATCGTGTCGGCCGCCAAGAGCTGGCGTGATGATGGCGGAGAAGGGAGGAGGGGTGGGCGCGCCGGAGGGGTGGGAATGCGCTGTGGTGGGACAGGATTTTACGCAGTCAGATAGGTGGGGTGGGTTGATGCACTTCTGTCGGCTGCGTTTGCATCGATGCGTTAGCGCGGGAGGGACTGGTATGTGCAAAGGGAGACAAGGCAAAGAAGAACAAGGAACAAAAAAAAAATAGACACCAGGATGATGAGGTGTCTGGAGAGGCAACGAAGCGACGAACAGAGTCGACGTAGGTTGGATACAAGAAGGGTGGTGCTCGATGTAGGTGAAAAAGAACAATAGTGACGGAGGCGAGGAGGGAGGGTGTGGAGCCAAACGTACGTTTTAGAAGTGATCTCGGCCAGAGGTTGCTTTCAAAACAAGTTGAAAGCGTCTGCAGTGTGTCAAGCGCTTTCGCAGAGCCGAATGGTCACGACCAGTCTCGTGTGTATCTGAGGTATTGTTATTCGGATAGGTACGAGCTTTGTGGATGCGTATGTGTGCTGCCGGTCAAGATGGGCGACCGGAGCGATCAAGGTAGGTGTCGCGTCTCGACAGCTTCAGCAGCGGGGCCAGTTGAGTTGTGACGTGGAGTCAAGCCGCGGTACTGGGGCTGCGTCAGGGTGTTCGCGTCTGCTTCGCCCCTTGAATGCGAAGATGAAATACAGATGAATGTAGTTTCGGTCTCTATGAACCGTTTGTCGCCTGTATTGAGGGATGAACAATCACCTCGTGATGCGTGCACCCGGGAGGTACGGAGCGGGTTCGCGAGTGGATTTTTTTTTTTTTTTCTGTCTTGGGGTTCTTCCCTATCGTCTTGGTTCGCCGCGGGACTTGGGGTGCCAGAACAAGCTGGAATCGTCGGGTGCGTCGCGTAGTATTGAGCTCGAAAAATAGAGGAGAGTATATCCTCGGTCGCCGTGGTGGATTTGCAGGTTGAAAAAATGCCTGAATCAGGTCTTGTGGTCGCCTTAAAGATGAATTGGATTGACAAGTCGCCTGGGGATTGGGGTGAGTGTCGGGTCAACAAAGGTCAAAAGATTGCTCAGGCGTGGGTGAGGAATGGGAGTGGGAAGGTTGGAAGGCAAAACGGGCGGATCGGGGACGTCAAGGCAGGGCCTCAGGGAGAATTCCAGTCACAATGCTACCTGGAACCGTTTCGGAGGGGGGGGCGTACGGGGGCGCTGGGGGGAGGGGAGGGGGGAGAATGCTGGGGCGCAGGGTTGAAGGTACTCGCCTGAAGCTGATGAAAAAGCGCGCTAAGTGAAGACGACGGGCTGCGTTGCAAATCGAGACTTGGCGCTCCCAACTGCTTGGATTTTGGGGCTAGGCCTGGGCCTGGGAATCGTGACTAGGACCGCAAACAGGGGATGGCTGGCTGCTGGCTTGTTGCTGCAAGTACTGCTGGTGCTGGTGCTGCTGCTGGCTTAAAAGTGGGGGCAGCCCCAGCAGGCAGGCAAGCAGAGTGAGTTTCTGCAAGGAAAGGGCTTAGCGCCCAGGGGTCAGTCCCTCTCAACCGCAAGAATGGCAGGCAGGCGCCCGGGGAGGGGCCAGGCAGGTACGCCGCAGATTTTGGCCCAAGTCGAGGTCCAAGTCAGCTCTAAGCCCTGAGGCCTTACTTCTCCCCCCCCCCCAAGGCTACTGCGGTGTATGCAAACAATGGTACCTTTTTGTTGCGGGAGGTTGCGGGCGTTGCAGGCTGAGCCCCACTTCTGTTGAATCCAAAAATGGCCTGGAACTTGGATCGGTCTCCACTCCGAGCTCCCAGACAGAGCTGCCATTGGGTTTACAGGATCTAGCCTCGCTCCCTCCATCCGACCTCACCAGGGATCTGTTCAACCTTACTTGCACAGGGACCAAGTACCATGTATATGTATGTCTTCTTTTCTTCTTTTTCCCTTCCACATGCGAACATCCATTGAACTCCTTCTTCTCCTTCAAGCGCGTTGTCTCCGTCTGCCATTGATCCCGATTGCAACAATTCCATCAGGTGACCTCGACCTGGCTCCCTCCTCACCCTGGCATCTTTTCCTTTGTTCTCGCCCTCACCTCGGTCAGAGCCACCCATGCCTGGCTTAGTTGGTACTCGCGTCTGCAATGCTTGCACGGCACCCCATTGGGACGCAGTTTAATATAGGCATAGCCACTGCACGCCCTCACTCACTTAGTCGAACACTAATCACGAACAAATAAGACCCATCGCCGAGCTCGATCGAGTCCACCCCAAGAAATGAGACAGACGTGCACAATGCGATTGATAGCACCGGGCCCGAGACCGACTGCGACTCTGAAGAGATATTTACCAGCCTGACGACGTCTCCACTGCTTAGGGTATGGGAGCCCAACTGCGGATACTCGTGCCCTCAAAGATCCTGAGCTGTTCCTTTTGCAATTTCTTCACGTCCAAGATCGATTTCGTGTTGATTTCTCGATCAAAGTCAGCCTGCCAAGGCCCCCTTCGGCCCCCGTCTCTCATCTCCAGCAGGCCGTGAACTCAATACGCTTCTAAAATGACAAGTTTCAGCAATGTCATACGGGTGTACAGCCATCATTTCTTATCCTCCATGCCGCCCGAGATTATACCACGCAGCGCATAACACATATACACACGCACACGCAGCTCTAGCCCCTGACGGCCTTTTGTGCCGGATTCCTGAAGGCGTGAGAGGGATACGCCTTGGAGCCGTCTGACCACTGACCAGCTTGGCGCCGGCAGCTTAGGTGCACACCATCCGTCGCCTGGCCTATCAAATCGCTGGCTGACCCAACACAACTCAGTCCGAGCAACCACAACGGCGCCAGACTTGGATCGCAATACTAGCTACAGTTCTGCATCTCGTTGCAGCGAGGGGCAGAGAACCTCACAGGTCGACAAAACAGCAGGTGCCCCTATCTTCAAAAAATCAGCATGTGCACCCGTCCCACCCACCCTGACTGTTCACCCGGCCTAGACTGCGATGGCACCCACATTAACGCTTGCCAGACCCTCTTGATCGCATCGGGAGGACTACTATTGGCTTCCTGAGGGCCAAATGCCGGGTTCGCTGCACGGGGCGGTCGGAGTCGCATGCTGCCAAGTTTTCCAAGAACTGGCCAACGATAGAACAAAGATCGGTCTACAATCCACTCGAAAGCTTTCCCTCGAGTCCCACGACAGCCCGCCACCGACGTCGTTGAGACCGCTGTCGTGGCACGGTACCGGAATGGCGCCCATGCTCATCAACAAAGCACGTACGGTGAGGTGAGTCAAGCATTCTTTTTCTGTTGGACATGATGAGCCTGCCATGAAACAAACAAAACGTCATTCAATGTCGTCAGCGTGATTTTGAGAGATTAGCATCCCCCCTCGCCTGCTTCCGTTTCTCCCCCCGGAGCACGGAGCCGAAGAACATCACAACTTTGTGCTCCGCCCATGGACTGTTCTCCGCTGCGACTCCAAACGCTCGACCCGTGACAGCTTATTTGAAAGTTGCTTGCTCCACTCACTGAGGACTTTGCAAGCATCTTATGCCTCAGCTCTTAACGCCAGGATCAGCAATCCCCCCAGGCCGGCAGTCATCCATGAAAGGTACCCCAGAACGGACCCCTGTTTCCACGTTAAGAAGACCGAATTCCCACTTCTTCCTTGTATGCACGAACTATCAATATCATATCTTACTGTCGTTTGTAGACATCTGAATTGCAGACCTAGTAGATGCTATAAGGACGAGGGCTAAGGACTTTTCACCTCGTCGTTGGATCGTCTTTAGATACCTAGGTAAGCCTTCCACGATGAAGGCAACCTCTACTTTCATCAATCACTTGGACAAGCCTGAGTCATCCAACGCAGACCGCTTCACTTGGTGTCCCGCTTTCTTCGGTTTTCGACCATCGCCTCATCCTTGAAGTTGATCGGCAGACATCTTCTTGTCAGCTGTGTCAACCCATCAGGTTACCAAACGACCGCGAATTGGGGTCGATTATTTCAGCACTGACGTGGGAATGGCCCTTGTCTTTTCCCGAGCGTCATGGTTAGATCGGCGTACTGCCCAATACTCATTGCTGCTTCGATATGTGCCAAGCTACCATCACGTCCCCCGATCAAGATTCAGGTCAGCCCCGTATGCTTAAAGACTGGGGAAATGCCCAGGGTTCTGCGGCCTTGGGTACTTTTAGTCAACACCCGGTCGGCTGGGCTGAATAGACGGTAACGCTACGCCTTCCAAAGTTGTCATTAGTATCACCTGAGAAGGCACAGCTCCGAACTCTGATGGTCCTTGCTGTCTACGGTAACTAAATCTTTACTTGGTCAGTCTGGAGGCCCCTCTCTAGGGTCTCCCAATGGGCCATCTCTTGATCTCGCACCCCTAACCTCCTGATGAACACGCTTTGCTCGATGTCTGTTGATCCGGCGTATTTCGCTATAAAGACGTGATAATATCGCAATTATCCTGCATATCTATACGGGCATCGCTTCTCACAGGAGGTATATACCATGCCTATAGTTTCTGTCGGAGATCTTTGTGAAGTAGACTTCATTCATCTTTGGTGAGAATGCAATTCGGAGCCCCGTTCTGGGAAAGAACTTTCACCTTCCCCCATTGTCTACCTGGAGTTTATTTATCTACTTAGATCCAGCAGCAGAGGCTTGGGCCCCGTTTTCGACCAGCAGTTCGACCAATGCCTGGTGTCCGTTTTGCAAAGCTATATCAAGCGGAGTTCGTCCGTCCGGTAAAGCAACAGAAACGTCGGCCCCTTTCTCAAGAAGCAGTTTGACCACTTCCAAAAATCCATTTTGTGAGGCCAAATGAAGTGGGGTCCGTCCGTTGTGTAGAGGAGCAGAAACTTCGGCCCCATTTTCGACTAGCAGTCTGACCACTTCCACGTGTCCGCCTTGTACGGCTGGGCGAAGTAAAGTTTGTCTGTCTTCTGAAGCTGAAGATTCTTGACAGTTCTCTCGGAGAGACATCTCTAGCTTCTCGACCTCTTCCTTCCGGCCCTGGTCCATGTACATCGATGCCAAGTTGCCCATAATCGCCAAGGTCAGTGGAAAAGCCGCACCCATAACTCTTCTAGAAGCGTCCATCGCATGTATGTACAGCTTCTCAGCCTCTTCCCGCCGGCCCTGCTTTTCAAATGTCGATGCCAGATTGAACATACTCTCCCAGGTAGCAGGCTGATCTGTGCCGAGCTTTGTTTTGCGAGTCTCCATCACATATGCCTGCAACTCCTCAGCTTCTTCCCACCAGCCCTGCAACACGTATGTCGATGCCAGACTTTCCATAGTCATCAACGTATCAGGATGGTTTGCACCAAGCTTTGATTTTCGGAGCTCCATCACATGTACCTGCAGCTTCTTAGCCTCTTCCCATCGGCCTTGCAGCGCATATGTTATTGTCAGACCGCTTATGGCCATCAAAGTATCAGGATGATCTTCACCAAGCTTTGTTCTTCGGGTCTCCATCACATATACCTGTAGCTTTTCGGCCTCTTCCCACCGGTGCTGTCTTATGTACGTCAATGCCAGATCAGCCATACTCATCACCGTATCAGGATGATCTGCACCAAGCTTTTTTTGTCGAGTTTCCATGACGTGGACTCCCAGCTTCTCGGCCTCGTCAAACCGGCCCTGGTTTGCGTAGGTTGATGCTAGCTTGGCCATATCATCCAGCGTGTCTGGTTTCAAAGCCCTCTCATGCTTGTCTTCCGCTTCCTCGCACAATCTGTCGCTTTCAAGTGTTTCTAGGTGCTTCCATATCGTCTTTGTGGTGCGGTCTTTCTCGTCGGCGGACTCGTCCAAGACCTCACTTGCTCTTTCGGTCAACTTCATCGTGGGGATTCCAGTTCCAGTGTCGAGATCATGGTGTTCGGATCGGAATTCAGGATCCGGGGTTGCCAGGACCCCACTGTTGGAGACGGTATTATCGCTGGACGCCATTGGGACAGAAACCTTAAGTGGACAGAGGTCATGTGCGGTAGGTGAAGAGCATTGGGAGCTTTTGCATGATGTATCAGAAGAGAAAAAATATGCAACCTCCTTCAGCTCGCGTCAGGGTGTGACTTCTATCGTCTGTCTCAAATGTCTCTGTTTGTGGTCAACGTAACCGAATCAATACAGTTGCGGTTCGGGACCGGGCTTCCCCTCTTCACTCACGTGTCTCTGGGCTGACCACTGCTGCATGTAAGATCCCAGTGCGGAATGGTCTGGCATGAAAAAGAGCTCATCCTTCCATCCTTCCTTCCGTCTATTAACGCCTTAGCCTTCTTCGCGCCTTCTAGCATTCAAGAAAGTAGATTGACTCTCTTAATTCTTTCAATAGTACTCTTCAGACATGTCGGGCATTGACAACGCAGGACTCGTGCTCGGAACTCTTCCCCTCGTGCTCGAGTCGGTGGACGATTACACAGACGGTAATTATCCGAAGAATCAAAACTCTATTTAGGAAGCGCAGATACGTAGAGAAACTGGCGCGTGCTCTCCTCCACCAGCAATTATTCTTGGAAGAGCTCATAAAGTCAGTCGCACTGGAAGGCGGTTGCGAACATGTCCTGCCCTTTTAGGCACTCGTCGACGATCCTGTCCGCTATCTTAGTGACCCCGACGTCCAGGAGCAAGTGGAACAATTTCTAGGTCCGAAGAAGTTCACTTCCTGGTGGAAGAGCTCCGGACTATCGGCGACACTGTAGAGAGGGTAGCGACTGTGGGGCTCGATCTGTGGTAATATTATTGAGCCTCTTTCGAGCCTCTGTAAGCAATTTTGAGAGATCAGAACGTTATAGTGGTATCAATTTACGATGATTTCTTTATGAAGCCCGAATTGAGCTTATCTATCTTCTGGTTATCTACTTGAGGTAGTTTCATGAACATCAATTACACTCACGTAACCATATCGTTTTAGGTTCATTACAATTGATATCATGTGTGCTTTCGAAAATGGTAATTCACATGTACTAGCATTAGGCATTCAAGTTATCTATGCATTATACATTGATATGATGGCTAGGGGAATTATGCTACATTAATAACCAACCTTTCATGCTGTAAACATTGAACCTGCCTTCACATCTCTTGTCTTCTGCATGCTTGTGTTCATGTTATGTCCAAGTAATGCCTGGAATGATCTGGTGACTAGACAGTAAGGTATAGCCATTAATTCTCTACCAGTGCATGTGTATCTCTTCGAAAATAATTATCAACCCAGATGAGGAAACTTGAGTTGCTTTTCAAGTCCATCAAACGAGTCAGGGAGACTAAAAGCAAATGACAATTGAAACGTTGTAATCACCTCGCACTCCAAAGGGTCGGTTTCGCAATCTTCTTTAACCACTTGCAAACTCGAACTGGAACTTTCCCGCAAGAAGCCTTTCTGAGTTGCTACGATGGCCTTGTCTGAGCTATTGCAGCGTTCTTTGGCCGCATTGGAATAGTGAAGAAGTGTGAGTCCAAGGAAATGAACACAGTGCAATGGAGAGCTTTTGGAAATTCATGTCCCTTTGGAACATGACCAGGCAACAATACTGAACTACTATAATAGTCAAGATGTCTGCAACCGGGGTTAAGAGTTTGGGATGTGACAGCATGGTACGCATATGCAAGGCATAGTCCGGAAGGCCGGCAGTGTTAGTAAGTTAAAAGTAGCGTACTGCATCAGCAACGGTCGGTGCGTAGCATTAGTGCGTTCGGCACTGAATTGCCGTACTGTAAGAGCAACGTCATTGATCTCCAGCCGCGCCGCGAGACCCGCAATGACGGAAGTCTTACGACTTCGCACAGCCCCTAGAGGGCTCGCCCTCCAGCAGAGGAATATATTGCTGTCGCATAGAGCCGTGGTCGTCGTCGCAATTATCAGCCCACGACACAGCTCAACCATCATTATTAACCCCAAACGTCCTTTCTTGACTTACACACATCGACTTGCAACAATAACCCCTGACATCTGAAGCAAGCACGTTCACGATGTTTGGCATCCCGTACTGGATAATACCAGTCTTTGCAGGCTGCGTATGGCTAGGTAAGGAACCCTTTTCTCCCGAGTGATCCGTTTGGGGAAAGTAAGAAAGAAATGTCAGAATCTGACTCTTTCTGTCGTCCCTGCGACGATGTGAACAACACACAGGTGGCCTCCTCGCGATGCTCTGCACATGGATAGCCAAGGGCGAGCCCTACTACGAGTTCATGCACGCGACCTCGCAGCACATCGTCTACATCTCAGACATCGGCGCCACCTCGTGGGGCAAGCCCATCTTCATCGCGACCTCGGCCGTCATGGTGGTGACCTTCGACCTCGTCTTCATGTCGGAGCGCTGGCTGCGGCACAAGCGCCGCCTCACCCCCAACTACAGCCGCTGGGAGAAGGCCATGTCCATCCTTGCCATCTTCTGGTCCATCGTCGGCGCCGCAGGGCTGATCCTCCTCACCATCTTCGACACCGCCCACCACAAGACCGCCCACGACAGCCTCCTCGGCGTCTTCATCGCCGGCTATGTCATCAGCGCCATCTGCGTCTGCGTCGAGTACCTCCTCCTCGGCCTCGTCGCCCGCCGCCGCGACCACGGCCGCGGCCTGCAGACCCACCGCCAGCACCGGATGCTGCTGGCCAGTTTTGCCATCAAGGCTGTGTTCATCGTCGTTGAGATCGCCCTGGCCGTTGCGTTTGGTGCTCTTGAGTACACCGAACGCTACAACCAGTCTGCGATCCTTGAGTGGATTGTCGCCCTTGTCTATATTTTTTGTGAGTGATGGCGCCTCTTCACTTTTTTTGTCCCCCCTCCCCTCCCGTTTCATTCCTCCCTCTCTTGACCGGACACGCAAGTAATGATGTGGCTAACTCTCGTGCCTGATACAGATGTCTGGTCCTACGTCTTCGACTTCCTGCCAGTGAACTTCGCAATGCACAGGACCGGGAGTAACAGGTTCCAGGGCCACAAGAACGGCAGCGAGGAGATGGCCATGGCAAATGACGGATCGCCAGCGTTCACATGAGAAAGAGAAGGAAAAAGAAGGCTTCCACGATGATGAACACTGACATACAGAGGCTGTGCCCAATGGTTACAATGACCCGTCGACGCTCAGCGTTGGAAGTGACGTGTAAAGATACTACTCGTTTGGATCATCGTGCGGCGTCACGAAAACAAGGATAAATAATGTTTATAGACAATAGATTGATACCCAACTTTCTCCGGATTTTGATGGACTTTGCAAACCCCGCCCTGCGTCCGCTGCATTGATCGATATGTTTATAGCATCGACGTTGGTTAGAAAGATTCCCCCTAGGATGGAAGCCAGCAATTGTCTTTCCACAAGGCCTGATGATATACACACAACAGATTCAAGTAGAAAAGGTGTATCGCAAGGACATTTTGACAAGTCAAAAAAGTGAAACAATGGAACGAGACATGAACGTATTAGGGAGGCGTTCATAATCACAATGACCAACCGATACATGCAGGCTGCCATTGAACAACAACCAGTGTCCACAGCAAGCCATGCCCTTTTCAAAAGTATCAATGGTCCAAACAAGACCTTATGCGATGTTTGATCAAAGAAACAAAAGAAGAAGAAAAACTTGTTTTCCTCAAAAACACAATTAATAGCTGGATATCAAATGAAGTTTTCTGCTCTGCCGCCGTGCCAAGACAACTCCCCAGACGCCAAAGCATAGCAGTCCCAATTCAGTATTGCCTCAGGCACAGGGCAACACGAGGACCAGAATCAATGAGAACCAAAAAAAAAAAAAAAAAATCTCTAAAGAATACCGTGAAAGATGACGAATCAACGCCGCCCAGTTTAATAATGTACACTCCGAGCCCTCAACACCCCACGATCTGCGCAATTCAGTCTACCACCAACAATGTCAAGACTATCCCCTACCGTTTCCTGGCAGACGACCTGAGCCGCTTCCGACCAATGCCTCCCGCCGCACCATTCGCCTTCCTCCTGCTCGAGCTCCTGGATGGCACGGCGCTCCCGCTGCCCTGCTCCGGTAGCGTATGGACAGGCGAAGCAGTAATGGTGCTGTCTTCGACATTGAACTCCAGATCGTTGAGCTCCTCGTCGTCCATGTCCGTCAGCTCCTCGCTAAGTGACCTCAACGCCTCGCGCCCCGCCCACTGCTCCTGAATCGCAGTTGTACCCTCGGGGTCAAACGGCCTCAGGTACCAGGAAATGCCGCCCTCGGTGAGAGTATTATCCATTCCGCGGCCGAGGCTCCCGTTGGACTGCGGAGGGGTGAGAGGGGTCGGGTGTGAATCTTGGGATACGTGTGTATATCCATTCATTTCGGGGGGTGTCGGTGCTGACTTCACGCCGTTGGGTAATCTGCCTTCAGGTTCATGAGGTATGTCCTCACCAGCCGTGATTTTCTCTGCTGTGTCGCCATCATTCTCGCCAGCATTTTCGTCCTTGACCTCAATGCTCAGCTCGTCGACATCCATCCTGTCGTCATCCTCGCCGCCAGCTTCACTGCCCAGCTGGGCATCCGCAACAGTGATGTGCGTTTCAACCGGAGCATCTGCCATGACAACATCCTGGGCCGTCTGGCTCGCTGCTCCCTGTTGATGAGGAAGGCCAGGTTTTCTGATCTCGAGGCTGGCGTCGATCATGCCCTCGAGCTCCTTCTGCAGAGTAGCGTACTGCTTCGACGTGATATCCGCCTCGGCCTTCAGAGCAGCCTCCAACTGTGGCTGGACCAACTTGATTATGCGCTTGCCGAGCCTCTTGCGATCTCGAGTCTCAGAGTATGATGAGTTATGCTTAGTAGGCGACACATCAATGGGCTCAGGCCCGGGCTGATCGGCAAATTCTGGCCTGCAGTGAGCGTTAATGCCAACATGGATGACTTCGCATAGATCGTGAGCAAAATCGAGGGTCGTCGTGTAGAAGCGCTTCTCGATCTTGCTCTGCAGATTCGCCAGACCGTCTTTGAACACGTTCTTGTCGTACCTACTTATCGCGTTAGCGTTCGGAGCGCGCACGCAGCATTGAGTTGGGGACAGAAGATACTCACGCTTGGGCTTTGTCGATGACAGGCGAGAGAAGCCTGAAGATGGGAAAATAGCAGGTGTCGACAAAGTCCTGCTCCATCTCAGCCTGCTCCAGCTT
This sequence comes from Cryphonectria nitschkei, assembly GCA_006503525.1. NCBI lineage: Eukaryota > Fungi > Ascomycota > Sordariomycetes > Diaporthales > Cryphonectriaceae > Cryphonectria > Cryphonectria nitschkei. Next base: position 23,026 of record LAZJ01000358.1, on the reverse strand, counting down.
GTCCAGTTCGCGGTTCACGACGTCGCCGGCAAGGGACTTGAGCTGTTCGAGGTCATTCAAGAGAGTCTCGGCAAACTCGATACGCCGAGACAGACGAGTCTTGCCAGAAGGACCCATGGCGGCGAAATCCCGTCTCGTCAGCTCGATAGATGAGAAAGACTCCATCTGCAGTTGCAGACGTTTCAGGAGCGCGGCACCGCGGCGAGACTCTCGCTTCAGGGTCCAGTATCGGCATGCCTCAGCCACGTACTCCTTCCGCTTCCGCAGGCTGAAGCGTGCCAGCCCAGCCTCTACCAGGTCGAAGACAGCTTGCGGAATCACCGGTGCTCCTGACGGCAACTTCCATATTTTTCCGGTCTGCCCCTTCTTCTTGTCTCCCGCACCACCAGAAAGTTTGGCTCCGATCATTTGCGACTCATCGGGTGGGTGTTCGGTGAAAGCATGCCGGTGGGTCGCCGCCAGCTGCCGAGCTGAATCCTGACTATTTGCCCAGATGCGGCCTTTCATCGTGCGCTTGTAGAACTTCTTGGCCTCCTTGAACGCAGCAGCCACGCCGTGTTCCTCTTCATAGTCTGGCGGGCAATGCTTGTCGCAGAAAGCCTTGAGCACCATACCGCCATCCAACACCGCGAGAGCGCCCTGGCTGTTCTTCATCTTGAGGTACAGATGCGCCCGCCGTGCACATGTGACATGGAAGGCCTGGTAGCACGCCTTGTTGCCGCACTGTATGCAGGCGCCCATCTTCTGGTTGCAGATGTAACACTGCAGTTTCCAGCGATTTTTTGGGACTTTATCCACGTCCATCACGGGCTCCATGAAAGTGTGGTTGCCAAGAGAAACCTCCGGAATCCACATTGCACAGAGCAGGTGGGCCCATTTCGAGTTGTTTGTCTGTTTGAACGCACCGTCCGTGTTGGGGCAGAAGATGCAAGTCTGTACACTCCATCATTAGCCGACTGTGGCATTCTGCAGCCTGAGCAAAGCCCTAGTTGTATCACTTACTGGAACTCCACGACCTGCTAGTTGACACTTTCGACACATCCATTGCCCTTCGGGAATGAACGGTACGCCGTAGCATTCCTGATGTACCGCAAGATCGCAGCCATCACAAAACACAATCGCATTGGTATTTTCGCAGTCGCCGTCGTCGCATATGGCACACTTGCTGTCCTGCTCCTCACCGGCCCCTTCACCATTCACAGCTGCAGCCGAGCTTGACCTTGGCCGGTGCGTCTGTGGTGGTTTTGGGTTGGGCTTTGGTATCTTCTTCTCCAGAGCATGCCACTCTTTCTCGATCTTGGTAATCGTGATCTCGAAGACCTCACGGGTCACAGGTTCCAGCTCGTGCGCTTTGCGCTGTGAATTGAGCGTTTCCAGCCACATGTCGTCCTGTTCATCCATATCATATTCAACACGGCCCATGTTGGATCCACTGTGGGGGATAACCACTTCGCCCTCCGCCTTGTGCCCAAGCAGCTGGTCCACATCTTCATCCACGTGGGCATCGCTTGCCTTCAAGAGACGTCGCTCGGGCCGAATGAAATTGTCGCTCTCTTGATAGCCCGCGTTCATCATAGCCTTGTCGACATATTTTGCCTGGCCGAATGTCTTGCTCTCGAAGAGTAATATCCGGTCCGTCTTCCGGTAGGAAGGGTTTTTCAAATCGAGGCGCTCTTTGGGCGTCTGATTCAAGGTGGAAAGGATCTTGGGCGTTTTCGGAGTCTGGCCCAAGTCTGAGCGCGTCGCGTAGAAGGATACGGCATCCCTCGGGCGGGTCGTTCGCCGTCTCGTAGGCGTCTCCACGACTGTAGTCGGAGTCGCTGTGGTCCCTTCCAACTGTGCCGCAGACTCGCCCGCAGCCCCTATGGCGGTGCCGCTGGCATCTTTTGAGGGAGTGCTAGCGCCATTGGCGGTAGTAGTCTGGGAGGCAGGAGGAGCAGGGAGGGCTTGTGGCGGAGGAGTCGACTTTCGGGTGCCATCGACGTCCTCGGCGTGGAAAACCATAAAGGTTGCCTCTGTGTCAAGATTTGGGTGGAACTCCTCCCACCCGCGTTCTTCTCTTGGCTTATATCCCTCGCTCTGTGCGACGGCGGCAGCGACGGCAGCCGCAGAGCTGAACTCCATCTCGTCCTCTGCGCGGGTTGCTGAGGCTCGGGCGCGCGTCCGTCTCTCTCGCGGGGCAAGGGGGGCGCGAGACCGGATCGAGGATCTCTGGGCGGTGCTTCGAGATCTTGACGAAGCAGCGCGAGGCTGGCCTGTCGGTGCCTCGATAATGTCGTCGGTGAGGACAAACCTGCCGCCGCCGCCAGGACCGCCTGGGATGTACTTCCGCCTCTTCAGGGGGGGTTCTTCGCGATCTTGCGGTCCAGTGGCGCGCGGACGGGTTGATGCGCGCCCAGAACGCGAGCTCCTGGGCGTGGCGGGTCTTGACGACATGGCGATCAGGTGGGAGGGGATGGTCTGAGGATGGAGTTTCGAAGGGTGCGTGGTTTGAGGGGCGCGTCGTCCAAGGGGAGGCGAGCAACACCTGCTAGGGCGCACCCGCGGGCGTTAGCATCGGGAGGAGCGCGTGCGAGTCGCCTGGGCGGCTTGAGGTATCAAAAGAACAAGAACTCAAGGCTGTTTATGATGTCTAGTAGTCGTTGCTGCGAGGGCGAAAAGGCTGTGTGAGGTGCGACAGATGGTCGAATTTACGACTTGAGGTTGCTAACGCGCCTGCGGAGATGGCGACTAACCTTATTAGGAAGGGATGAAGACAGGGATGCAGGTCCCAAAACGTGGTGAACTGCCCTGTCGCTTACATAATGAATTCTACGTACTACGGTACATAGTACAATCTTCCCTCGACTCAAAAGGCTGTTCAGCAACAGCGCGAGGGTTAAAATAGGAAAAGAAGTCATGATAGTTTCATGAAATACCTGGATCACGGTTGAGTATAATCAGAAAATATAAAGGGTATAGCTTTTATGTTTCATTGATGTCTTGACAAAGTATATGACATATGTGTTGCTTTTGCCTCCATTGAATCAACAAGCTTTGAGGTCCCGAAATGCCTGGTCAAAACTTAAAGTGCTTTCCGTTGTGTTTCCCCAAACAAGGACCCCTGAATGACAGTGGAGTAAGGCGCCATCAGGGGGCTGGACCCGCTGGCTGATGGATCGGGTCATCGCATCCAAACAAGGCAATTGGCGGTCCTCAGAAATGTACGCGGTGAATCTGACCTGATCAGCTCGGCACGACCACTTTGCACGTAAACACTCGAAGAGAGGAGGAAGAGTAAGTACCAATATTTCCCAATCGAGCGTGGAGTCGGACCTGCGAGCATGACTTGGCCTCCAAAAGCGCCCAAGAGAGAGAGAGAGAGAGAGAGAGAGAGAGTTGTGAGACCCGACTAACACGCCAGCATCTTAAACCGTCCGTCCTCTCTCTTGAAGACGTCATGCGTTCCCCACTGCAGGGGCCCTCGAGTCTACCTTACCCCAGATTCTAGGGGACCATTTTGACGTGCATCGCATTGTCAGGTAGCAGCACATCTTCTGGCCGCTTTCGATCCGTGGACCCCCAGCCACCCCAGCTTTGGTCAGCTATTGGCCCGCTATCTTCCCGACCAAGAACAGCTGCAGACGAGATCTAACTAGATCTCACTCACGCACGCCGCTTCCTGGCCTGCCATGTGGCACCCTCAACTCGACTGACTGACCGCCGCGCCCCTCTCGGTCCTGCATACCGCTACCAACAGCACTTGATGTTCTCGGGCAGCCTGGGAGGCTCTCCAGCACTCGCTTACTCCTGACCAGTTCCAACGTTGGCGCTCGAGACCTTCATCTCAAACCACCCATTAACAAACGAAATCCATTTCAGAGCGACCCGGCCTTTCTCTCCTGTTGCAAAAGACCTGCCCCAGACGGACATTCCTATGCCACCAGCGGAATAGAATAGCGTGATTACTGAAGGGGGGAAAGATTTGCAATAAAGCAAAGTGCTTTTTCAGAAGAGTATTAATTGCAAAGCCCATCTTTGGTCCTTGATAAAATGAGTCGTCGCAAGGCAAGATTGTCATTCATTATCACAGTCCAGGTTTTTCGACGACAGACAGATCTCTGGTCATAGTGGTCTGGAAACCTTTATTAGAAGCAATTACATCCTCCTGAACACTCGCAATCGCAGACGTGTGGGACCCACCGTAAGATTTGTTTACAGAAGGAGAATCACCAGGACAATGAAACTCAACAACCGCGCTGTTCAAGGTTCCCTAAAGATAGTAGGCAGTTAAGTTTGGAAGTCTGGCACTGGCACACTGCTTAACAAGCGTGACATGGCAACAAACAATCTGCCGGCCGGCTGACCTTGGAATTTCTTCCACCGCCAACTCAACTCTCTTTTCGCACCAGAGGGACTCGGACTTTGCTCACGCTATCCACACCACCTACGCCGTGGATGCAATCATCAACGCAGAATCTTCTAGCCCAAGCGCCGGTCTGGGTCAATACTACCCGTGGAACGAGGGAAATTCATTCGCAGGTTCCGCCCACGGGCTGTCCGCCGTTCGGAAGCTGAGAAAAAGGCACATGCTCGCATCAAGGAAAGTTGCAAGCACGACGAGCATGATCTGCATACACGTCACGACTGCGCCTATCTACCCTGCAATTACTGCAAGAGGTTCAGGCATACTGCGATCCAGTGTCCTCGAGCGCTCGATATAAAGAGCGATGATCCACGGCCCTCAGTAACTGACCTTCCAGCAGTGTCTGATCGTGGCTCTGTGTCGCTCTTTGCGCCCGTACCAACTCTTTGTTCGAGTACAAACCGTCAAGTTCCTCACTCCCATAGAGCTGCAGGCTTATTGACTGCTGAACTCCAGGATATAGGCGCACATATCGTATGTCCCCAGCTTCGAAAGGAAAATATTGTGCTAACGCTCACTGCCACGCTATATAGGAAGTTTGATTTTCGCCATATGCCCTTAGTCACCGGCCCCAATACTCGGCAAGTTGTGACAGACCTGGTCGTGAGCTTAGCAAAAGGCGGGGTCACAAGCATGCCCAGCTTGCAACGATACATCGTGCCCATAGCAGCGCATGGCCCTGACGAGATACTAGTAGATGCTTGCTTGCATTGTATTGAACCAGAAATACTTGCGCTCCAGGGCGGGGCGTTATCGCCAGCTTCGTAAATCATGATTCGTAGCAAAGTCTGTAACATTTCTAACATCTCTATTATGAGTCTCCGCCTGACACAAAAGACTCAGGCTATGTCGTCTTTGTGACGGATAACAAACCAGGGAGGGAGGAGTGGGTGAACGTCCGCGCAAAGCGGCTGTCCCAACAATCCAAGAAAGAGGCACAGCAGCGCCAGGCGAGGGTCCTGACTGCAGGTCAGCATCGGTCGGTGATAAAAGCCCTGGCCAAGAAAAATGGGTTCTCACCGGATTATATTAAGTCATTGAGTCTCCCAGTACCAGTGAATGCTCCTATCGACTTTGCATGTGAACTCGAATACCTGAAGGCCGAGGAAGTCGGCAATGGGGTAAGCAACAACGAGTTCTTAGCCCCAATGAAACGCTGGGGCATTCATCGGCATTGTAATTGACTCGGACGACGTTGGAGCTGGAAGAACAGACCTTTCAAGTGATCCAAATCGTCTTTGGGCCCTGCGTGGACTGGAATTCACTCGAGAAAATGCGCGTGTATGGACTAGTTCTTTATAGGCATATGGGTCAGGACCCTCAAGATTTGAGGCCTGCTCCTCGGCTTCCACCCGTGTCTCAGGACTGAATCGTCTGACCATTCTTGGTAGCGCTGCCAGAGTCATCTTTATGTGTGGCTTGCGTGTGCGAGATGATATCACATCTGCTATGAAACACGACCTCGTTGGTCCTTTCGTGTTCACTCTGAGGCCCCGGGATAACAGCCATCGCGTATGGTTCTTTGCAGATCATGAGGAGAATATCAAGCGGATATCTAGGGTCCACATAAGTTGCCAGGAACCTGACCTTGCATGCTTGGTGCCAGATATTGATTCTGCCAGGTGTATCACAGAGGTGTTTTTGGCCTCGTCAGTGCGGTCACGGGCGTTCAAAGGCTGAATATCACGTTTTTCGAAAACACAACATTCTACGCAGCGATCAGAGTACGGTTGCGGCAGGAACAGGACCAAAAAAAGAAGCCCATGACAGTGGACACCTTGGACACACAACCCCGTGAATGGCTTTGGCGTCGTAGTTTTGTCGCCGACACCGATAATTCGTCGGCTCGAAGAAATTACAGCCTCCCTCACTCGCGGCATCATTTACCTGCTAGTCGCCCTCTCTTATGAGGTACAAAAAGCAGAATCCGGCACGAGCACCCCGAAAACAATGGATTCACCCACTTGTGGCTTACCTTTGCCAAATGACAACGCCTCATTGAGCAAAAAACCCAGGGTTCAAGATCCAGACGCCATGCGCCAAACCAAAGAGATGTGGGGACAAGTGCATGAAGAGCACTGCAAACGCATCGAGGGGCTTAAAATGGCACGGAACGATCATTCGCGGTTGCACCAGGAGGACAATTTTTTCTCTCTCTCAAAGACTCACTGCCTTCTCATCATGATAACGAGGGGAGCCTGAAGACGTTTCCAGACCTTCTACCAACGGTGCCCATGAAAAAGATACTTGATCCAGACTCAACGCTCTCAGAAGGTATTTCTAAGAAGACCTGCTTGGCGAAGGATACGCAAGCTCCAGCAGCTCTTCGTGACTACGCGCCAGCCATTGAGATGACCGATTGCTCCGCACGTCCACATACTGGCCAATTGTCAAGCTAGCTTACTGAAGCCAGCCGGGCGCAAGACCGGACCTCGCTCAACAGCCATGATGGACATAGTCTGTCGCGGCATCCGCAAGATTTGGACGTAACAGCAGAGGACAATGTTCTGGAGCATCCGATCACTAAATTGGTCGCCCAGGTCTGAGAAACACATCTGCAAAGACGCCCGGCATCTGCCTGTTTCGTAGTGGACGGCCCACGAGAGAAAGGCAAGACTGAGATCAAGGCTGCATATTGTGGGCATACAGATACTGTGAAGGACAGGCAATCGATGAATACACTACTGACGGGCAGCTATACTGCCTCGCTAAGAAGAATCGGTCAAGACGACGTCCCCATCTGCTGGCTCTACATAGGACATTATGTGAACTTCCGTATACCTCTCCACTCGACAGTAAGCAGCAACGAACATCGTGGTTTGGTGTTTCCGTGTGCGCGCCGAGCTTTCAGAACCAGATACACTCCATCCATATCGAATACTGGGCAATTTGGAGGGGTACGAGCCGAGCGACCCAGCTCTTTGCTTAGCTATCCAGTACCGCTTAGAAGAAGAGAAGGGTAGAGATGGGTTGTCGTGGCAGTAGGCGTCGAAGAAACCATTACGCGAAGCCTTGTTCCGACTGAACTTGCTTGTTGATGGGTTGGATGGCGTACCAAAGGGGATCATTCGGATGACGCCTCGCAGGTGGTGGCAAACATGGGAGAATAATATGACGACTGCCCATTATAATAATGACTGAATACTCTCTAAGCATTTGGACATAGCTAGATAGGGTGCATAAAAGAAACCACCTAAAAGAAGACGTCACGGTTACCTTGCACGTCGTCTCGATATAAGAAACGCGTCAAGTCAGTATCTTGTCTGTATATAACCAATTTCGCCCACAATATCGCGTCCACTTGATTTATGACTTTAGGCCAGCTGAGATTCCTGGACTTTTTTGCTTTTGCACATATATACCACAATAAACAAGCCGGATTACCTCAGACAAGGGGCCTATTGCCGGTCAGTTGATTCAGTCTATAATTACAACTTTGTCAGGCTTGTTATTAAAAATTGGTACCTTGGCCGAGCGGTCTAAGGCGTCTGAGTCAAGAGAATATCTTGTCCGCACTTATGTGGATTTCATCTGATCTCGAAAGAGGCGGGAGTTCGAATCTCCCAGGTACCATTTTTGTCGTCTTCTTTTTCGTTGTCCATCTCCCGTTTCCCCGCTTCGTTTTCGCATCCTGAATCGCGTCGCTCGTACTTCTTGTTAATTAGTCCTCAGTACCTCGGGCTTTACACCTATGTACCCATCACGGCTCGAGATCCTTCCGAAACTAGCAACCACACCATTAACTATATCCACTCACTCTGATTGGGCAGGGCTCAATTTTCATGTTTTATTTTGGTCAAGCGGCTTCTCTTATCCAAAGCCTAACATTTGAAGCTGTTGTAGTGCTCTTCGTGGACGTGTATAATCAAGAACAAGTATCGTCGCGCTGCGAAGGTTGGGAAGGAATGCCTGAAATACAAGCGCTTGTCCAGCAATCAAGGCGACAGCGACGGCAACAAAAGCAACCATGGGGCAGCAAGCAGTGAAAGGAAGAGGAGCCAGCAAAACGTTCGGAAACTCTCAGATCTCAAAAGACAAAGAAATTGGCAGTTCTATCAAGCCCGGCGGGTTCTGGATCTGGGCTGCAGACAACAAGACAGACAATATTGACTACTTGCAACGCCGTGACTGATACAGTCAATAGGCGGGCTCTATGGGCTGCTCGATGCCCTTGGCTACAAGTATCTGAACTGGTACGACCTCCAGGAGTCGGCATCTCTGGGATGTGCCCTCTGTCAAGCCATCTGGGGCGTCACCGAGCACAGCGACTGGGACTAACTAATTATGACGAGGACAGATGTGTATTGCGAGATGAGACTAGGCTCACGGGGAGTTTCTCGGAGCTGACCAACGCGGATACGCCTGGATATCCCTTGGAGGAGCGTCCCTAAAAGGAAGTCTGTTCGACAACATTACGGTCCATATCCCTGAGGATGGTCGCGCAGCAATACTTGTGTATACAGAAGGGGAGATATGGCATTTGATCACACTTGACGATAAGTGCTGCCTTCCCCGCTCAGCCTGGTCCATTGTAATTGCTAAGTTCACTTGTGGCAGACGATCCTGCTTCTGATACTATGCCAGGCAGACGCGGGTGCAAAGATTTAATGATTAAGACGTCCAGCGAGATCTGCTAGGGGCTCGATGATTGCCTGAGCGAGCATGCATCCTGCCCCCGACGCTACGATCAACATCTGCCTCGCAGGGTTATCCATATAGACTTAGAGTGTCCAACGACGCTTCAGCTCCGCCAGAGCAGTTCGGACGAAAACCTTGGAAGGGCCAGTACGCGACGATCAGTCGCTGCTGGGGCGGGGTCGCGCAACTGACCGCTACTATTGCGAATCCCGAGAACCACTTCCATCCTATTGATGCCGCCGTCTGCCAAAAGCAATCATAGATGCAGTCGAAGTGTGTCGCGCTATGAGGCTGCGCTATCTCTGAATGGATGCGCTGTACATTATGCAAGACGATGACGACAACAAGCTGGACCAGATCGCCAACGTGGGGTTGATACATAAGAAGTCGACGCTGATCATTGTGGCAGCTATCATCTTCGACCGAAACAAATGGCACTCGGGTATCTGGCCTACCATTATATTCGCTCCTGTATGAGACGTAATTACCTCGACGCTCAGGTCAACGCGCCCGGGCTGCCTGCGGGCGTCTTCGGCATGGTGAATGAGGGTCTAGAGGCAAGATCGACGCAGAAGAGGAGGGAGTTCTAGCTTACGGCTACACAAGGCCATATCTGAGAGGCTATCGTGAAAGACTACTTACTCCGAACAGGACTTTAGCAACTTCGACAACAGGACGCCGGCGCTAGCGGGGGCCACAATGAAGCTAGCAGCCGTCTCGTCTGGGACGATGTGGACTTGGCAGGCACGTGGTAATTACGGTTTGGCAGCGCGCGACTGTATGGGACTTGGGCTGGTACCGCATCGAACGCAAATTCCGCGGGTCCGGCAAGCAGGAAACTGACCTCTTCGAGGGCGTAGTCGACTTGGAGGGGAGCGCTGGAAGCCCGAGCTGGTCGTGGATCACGACCCCGTCACCACTGCTAAGCTGCACAGGGTTCACCCAAGGTCGCCCTTTGGACTGGTCCGGTCCGCCTCAATCGTCCTCGAAGCAAAGATGCTGGATCTAGCAGGCGAGTATCGACAAATAGGTTATGTTCACCTTCATAGAACCTGCTCGTTGGGAAGAAAGTGCTTTATTATTTTCTCCCCTTTCCCTGTTCTCTTACGTCCTGGGTACATTTGCCGGAACAGCACGCACGATGCCACGTGAGGAGCACAATCCCGGGACCTAATTAAGTATGCGGCTAGGCACAATGGTTGCTATAGCCACCTCCGAGACGCGAGTAAGTAATGACTCTACAGCCTTATTTGCCATAGTCCAAGCTTATACATGCGTGTTATGGAATAATGCACTCTTAGCTGAATATGAGATCCAGGTACCTCCTTGTAATGTGTAATTTTCAACCACAGCCACGGTATTTGGACCATAGAGCTACGGAGTGTTCCTCCCGGTGGCCCGCCCATCTTATTACCCCGGTGTGAAGTTCCAGAGTACTCATATGACATAGCACGTAATAGAACAACGTATAATGCCGTGACTATTCGACATTATACGCTAACTATGTCTCCTGCTATATATTCTCCGAATCTCTAAATAGTTTCACACCTCAAGTGCTGATTGCTGGGCAGCTGGGCACATAATCCTGCGTACCAATCTCATAAATGCTCCTTCGCCTCGGCCGCTGTCTTGTTGTCCGCCGAGCTTAGAAGTCCATACATTCGAATAAAATTGCAGTTACTGCGCAGCTAACAACCCATCAATAGCGCCCAGCTGTGCCCACAGCGCTCCACTCCTCAGCTGGCTTCAGCTTGATGAATTAGTTGAATTAATGTCGAGTGGCTGGCCCTAAAAGGACTGGCCCAGCGGCTAGCTGAATCGCCCGCTTCGACAGGGGGCTTGCTGTTGTTGTAGGCCTCGGGATCACTGCCCAGGACCCCCTTTATTGAGGGCAAATGATCTGTCATTATAGCCTACAAGAAGAGGCTCAACTGTTGCATGAAGTACTTGGATCTCGCAAAAGGCTCATCACACAAACAAGTCGACGAGTACTGGTTGCCACAATATTCATTTTGAAGTGGTTAGATGTCACGTCTTATCGCCACTGAGATCTTAAAAAGTGATGTGCGGTCAACCCGATTAACTATTTTAACTCGTGGCATGCCTGCAAGTAATTTCCACCTCCTGAATATAGATCGCTCCACAACCTTATCACGGCTTAGCTTAGCAAGATCCTTCCCGGATACACCGTGGTTCCGAGCAAGAGCCCAAGCATGGTATGGGGTGTAGATGGATATCGTGAACTTGACTACTCGTAGGACGTGAGAAGTTCGTGAGATCTTCAACATGCCCCTTCCAAGCTCGCCCCTTCTTATGTACTGAGTATCCACAGCTGGCCAGCCACAAAATAGAGAAAGCCTATCAGGTCAAGCGCAGTCAGATGTAATTAACGCAAGGAGACAGGTTATAAAATATATGTAGAAGGAGAGTGTACTTCTTGCGAGCCTTGATGTGACTTACAGTCTTTAGTCCTCCTGCTGTTCGACCGCTCTGGAGTTTTTGGTTGTCTTCTCCTTCCAGATCCCAACCACGTGCTCTCTCCGAGCGTCGTATCAGTCGTCTGGGCTTCACTGTCCCGTCCACTCGTTCGTTACATTATACACTATCAACCCACCTGGGCGTGATTAGAATTTCCTACATCCTCCTCCCCCCCTCCGCTTCCTGCCTCTTCCCAACTCTTCGGTCAGACGTATACGACCATGATGAGACACACTCTTGTTGCGTGTCTTTCAGCCTTGAGCTGGGGCATCGTCTCTGCCCAAGACGTGACGTGCACGACGACGACGACCAATGTTCTAACGAATCCCTCGTGGGAAGATGGGACCGCCGGCTGGAATTACTATATCAGCTCTGCAACGACAACTAATGCTTATGCCGATGACGGCTCTTACTCCCTGTTCGTATTTTATTTTTCTTGTTCTTTCACTTTCTCCCTGCCTCTGTCCCGCTCCATGTAGTTCTTGCTTCTCGTTTATATCACATCAAACGATTCAAGCTAACATTGAGATTGAAAATCAGCCTCGCCGGGTCTGTTACGACGGCTGGAGAATTCACCCAAACAGTGAATAATCTTCAAGTGGGAGTGACATACAACTTCGCAATCGATGTTCTTGGTGTGATAAACCCGTCCTACGCTATATCGGAAACGTGTATAATATACCTATTCCACGACTCCCTTACAACGACAAACCTGATCACCTACACCTCAAAGGTCTTCACCAAAACCTCGACCACCTGGTCCACTTTATCTGGCACATATGCTCCAACTAGCAGCACCTTGTTGTTTGGTGTGTACTATTCGTGCAGTCCATACCACAGTACGGTTCTCTTTAACCTTTACTTCGACAATGCCAAGGCGACAGGTAAGTTCTAATGATGGGGGATTTTTTTTGTGGTATCTTGTTTCTTTTCTCCCTCCACTAGGAGAAAAACCCTCGTGGACAGCGAGGACGCTATACTGTTGATTGAGTCCTAACTCTTGAATGATCCAGCTCCGACCCAGGTCTGCAGCACGAGCTTACCGTCGTCAACCGCATCGTCTACCAGCTCGTCCTCCACTGATTCGGCGACAACCACGTCCTCGTCCAGCAGCTCTTCTGACGCTGCCTCGTCGACTATCACTTCGATGACCAGCAGCTCGACCGATTCTTCATCCAGCAGCTCGACTGATGCTTCATCGTCTAGCAGCTCTTCCGATGTTGCCTCGTCCAGCAGCTCGTCTGACATTGCCTCGACCTCTACTTCATCCAGCTCGACCGATCTGCCCTCGTCGACTTCATCGTCGTCCAGCAGTTCTTCCGATGTCGCCTCGTCGTCCACCACTTCGACGGCCAGCAGCTCGACTGATGTTGCCTCGACCTCTACTTCGACCACATCCAGCTCGACTGACCTCCCAACATCGACTTCATCGTCGTCCAGCAGCTCGTCTGATGTTGTCTCGACCTCTACGACTTCGACCGCTTCAACCACCTCCAGCTCAACCGATCTGCCTTCAACAACCTCTTCATCTGCCAGCTCAACCGAGTCTTCTTCTTCTTCTTCGTCTTCTTCAAGCCTGAGCACCGCGGCTTCCTCTTCCTCGACCACTGACGCCACATCGAGCTCCACGTCGACGTCAGCTTCCTCAACGACTTCGGATGTGTCTAGCACCCAGACATCGTCGTCGTCGTCTTCGTCGTCGTCTGCTTCCACGAGCAGCAGCAGCAGCAGCAGCACTCTGAGCACAGCCCAGTCCTCTTCCTCCACGGTGCCATCCGTGATCCCCACCAGCACTCCATCCTCAGTGCCCACCATGCTGAACACGACCTCGTCCCTGCCAACGGCCCTGTCCACCCGCCCCGTGTCCACCCCAGCAGCCCTCAACACCACCACATCGCGGCCCCTGAGCACCCCGACCTCAGTCGCCACGCCCCCGGCGCTCAACTCGACCATCACCTCCTCAGCAGCAATCAACGCAACCATCCCCTTCCCCACGTCGACGCCCACCAGCGGCCTCGTGCACCGCAACTCGTCCACCACCGTCGGCTTCCCCTCCCCGACGCTGAGCACGCGGCCCAGCGTGTCCGCCTCTGGGCACGTCAACGGGACTATTCCCACAGGCCATCCCAACGGTCCCTCTGGTCACCCCAACAGTCCCTCTGGTCACCCCAATGGTCCCTCTGGCCACCCCAGCGGCCATCCCAACGGCCACCCTAGCGGCTCCGCAGCGCCGACAACGACGGGCTTTCCGCACGGCGGGGGTGCCGGCGGAGGCAGCAGCAAGCCGACGACCACTGTTCCTTCCGGACACGCCGGCAACGGCAGCGGCTCCTCGAAGCCTTCTGGAACGGGCGCGGCGCCTACCCACGCGGGTACAGAGACCGGTGGCGCAGCAGTCCCGACCGTGTCTAAGAAGCCGTGCCATCGGAGGCCAGCTGCATAAGTGGTGACGAGAATGCTGCTTCTTTCTTCATCTGTTCTTTTTTTTCTTCTTCCCTTTTTTAGAAGAAATTTAGAAGGGTTTTCAATGCCCGTTGAGAGGCTTGGACGGAGTTTATTAGAGGAGGAGGAGGAGAAAGTCGATATGGTTTCTAAGATGTGAAGTGTTTCCAATGATAATCTTGTAATCTAAAGTTACCAAGCGCTCTCTCGATAGGTGGATGGCCTCTGCCGCCCCTTTGCTTAGACAGAATCATAACAAAGCTTGTGTATGTATCTCCATTCTCATTCGTTGCGTGACTAGACCGGCCAAGTACGAGAAGCATACTGTCCTGTCTCCTATCCATTCCATAGAATCTCTTGCCGTTTCGAGAGTCTCCAGCCTTGATTGCAAGCGTTGTTTTTATTCGCAAGGTCTATCCCAGAGCTGTTTGACACCAGGAATATAACAATTTCCAATCGGAAGGAGAACTGTCACCTTCGTTTCATTCCAAGAAAATAAAATAAAAACGTATTATGTCTCCTGGCCAAGGGTCCGTCGACCTCAAGACCTTCGCTCTCGGAGCCCCGGATCTGAGGACGGGCCCGGGACCGAATGTCCGCTGAAGATAACTTCAAGCACTCTGATAGAGTTTGCCAATAAGATCAACGCCAAGGCCTGACTGGAGCACTCGCGCAGTCAAGTTCAAGGTCGAGGTCGTCAGACTTCCACAGCATTTCCCCTCCCGTTCAACGATCTCTCCCACACTCTGATAGTGGTGAGTCACTGATTTGACAAGGAGGCGGGGCAGAGGGAAAAGGAGGAGAAGAAGGAGGAGACGGTGACAACAAACATGGCCCCTCTCTTGGGCCGTGCTCGGATCTCTCCAAGGCGCCACGTGCGACAAGAAGAAGCAGAAGCAGAAGTACAGTAGTAGTGTCATTGCTACCCCTCCCCCCACTTTGCAGAAGTGAGACTGACCGACTGTTTCGTCGTGACATCACGTTTAACCTTCTCTTCCTTGGACGTGGCCACAGTCGTCGAGAGCTCAGCCCAAGCCTGCTGCAGCCGCAACAGCAGCGGGAGTGGAGCCCCGGCAGTTCTCCGTGCATATCCTGGGGTAAACACATTGCGTACAAAAGAAAGAAAAGAAGAAGAAAGAAAGAAAGAAAGAAAGAAAGAAAGAAAGAAAGAAAAGAAAAGGTCCTTACGACCGACTTTGGCGGTAGAAAGGTGGTTTGACAGGGCTTGGGAAAGAGGAGAGCTGGGGGTAGGGGAGGGTTTGATGAAACTTCCTTGGATGTTGCGTGAAAGTGTAAAACCCAAGAGGTTGTTGACCTGCAGCCAAGTGGGACCGAGAACAGCTGTACAAAAGAAGAAGAACGTAGAAGGAAAACAAGGCGAAACCAGCCCGAAGAAAAAAAAGAAGAAAAAAAGAACTCCCCTCACCCCACCTGTCACGCGCCCGAGTGGCTCTTAGACGCGTCAAGCCCCAGCCCCGTCGCCCGCCTCGGCGGAACGTTACCGACGGCGAGGCTTTCTAGGCGCCAGAGGCGAGCCGAAAATTCATGCACAGTGAGTGGGCTGGGAAAGAAAACTTCCCGACTCGCCATGTAATGTTCGAGAGGAAAACGATGACGACACACACGCACAAGAACAATTGGAAGAGGAGAGAGAGGGGGGGGGGGGGAAGCTGAGCCGTTTGGGCAATGTCGAGCTGCGGCGACTGAGAACGGAAAAGACCTGTCGTGTCAGCATCAGCATTTTCAGCATCATCACTGACCGTCAGCAACATGCTATGGTAATTGCGACAAGATCCCCCGGCCGTTGTCGACCCGTCAGCGGCCATGCCAGCGGCCACCTTTTTCTCCCTTCCTCTCTGTCTCTCTGTCTGTCTTCCTCCAGGTTTGCGGGGCTTCTTTATTGGGGCAGAATGCATGTCCTGCCCCCTGGCCGTTGACGAACATGGAATTCCAAAACGTGATCGAAATCCTGTGGGAACGCACTTGGGTCGTCAGCATCGAGATCAAATCGCTTTGTTGGGGGGGGGGGGTTTGCTTGCAACATAACGGGCTCGTTTTCTTCCAGCTCGTGCCGATGACCGGTAGTCAAGGCGCCTATTCGTAACGACAACTTCGGCCCTCTCAGATATATGGGCCGTCTCTTTCTTTTCTCTTCTGTTTTCTCTTTCCTAGACCCAAGAAACGTGTTGAGAAATGCAAAACAGAGAAACTGCGAACAAGTCAAAGAACGGGTCTTCCTCTTTGCTGGACCTCCTCTACCGCGTGTGTCGCCGCGCGCTGGGCTCCACCTGCCCCTCCTTTAGCCCTCAGCTAGGCCTGAGTGATGATGATTCCACGACGATGCAGTGGTCAACACGAGAGGACGAAGGTGTAGCGAGATGTACGAGAGGAAAGAGCGGGAGAGTCTTTTCGTCCGAGTTTCCTAGTCACAACAGCCAAGACCCAGACGTTGTCTCTTGAAAGAACCTTGTTTGACATCCCTGAGGACCTCACAGAATCATTTCAGGCCAATGAAAGCTCACATATCGATGAATTCGGCCCGGAATGGGAAAGTCAACTGCTGGGTCTGACAAGGGTGGAAGGGCGGGGGGGCCGCTTCTGTTTCTTCGTCTCCATCTTCATGCGTGACGAAAGACTGACCAAAGTAGTACTATGGACTACAAGTATCTAGTATAGTGACATTTGGAGAGGGGGCAGTACTCTGTAACTGATTGTAGTAAATATAGTACGGCATGTCGGGGTTTTCAGAAGCTCGCAGAGAAAGCATATTTTGTCGCCACAATCAAGTCCCGCCATGCATAACCCCCGCGTCGGGCCATGATAACGGCGCATCGACTATGGCAGATGGCAGACAGGCCGCGTAACAAAAGGCCTCCCCTGCCGTCAGGGTAGCTTCGGGGTTATGGGCAGCCCGATGCTCAACCGGCGTGTGATGTTTATTGTGATCAGAACTCAGAAATGTCGTTCCCATGCGTGCAGGACCCGCGACTGTTGCCACGCAGACGCAACAGCAGCAGCAGCGCTGCCAACTCCGCAACCACCAACCTGAACTCCACACACGGAGACGGCATTACATGTTGCATTGCGGCGGCGTGATTGACAAGCTGGCGGGCGGGTGGGAAGCCTCGAACGTCCTGCTCCTCTCCCGACTAGACCAATCGTGAGAAGAGAGGGAGAAAGGGAACAGAGGAGGGAGGGAGAGAGAAATCCTGCGAGAATTTTTCTCTTCGACCTCGCATTAGGACCCAAGAGTCTTGTCTCACACCGCGATTCTAGAAGATAGAAGATGCAGCATGGCGCTGCATGCATATAGACCACCGTCCGACGCTGTCGACCGGGCGAGAACGAGACGTGATGTGAAGAAGGGTAACAACGCTGACAGCCCCTTCATGTACGTAAACCTTAGCGAGACACCTCTCATAGGGTGCGCAGGCAGGCCGCCATGTCAGCTCGGCCGTGTCTCAAGGCGGTGAGAGAGAGCAATTGGCGTATCAGGAGCCGAGGCGCCTTCTTCGCTGCTGTCTGTCCATGCACCCGCAATGCAAAGAACAATAGCTGCGACGTGGTGCGACACACAATGCTCGTGATCCTACCTCGACGATCATGATCATGGTTGGCGGAGAGCATTTTCTGGTTTTTGAGAATGGCATCTCTGAGTAGGCCCTCCTCTTCGTCTATTTTCTTTTCTTCTTTTTGTCTTCTTCTTCCTTTCCCTGCAAGATTAAGACCGCGCTTCGATCATGTGGGGTAGAGAAAGAGATGCAGGATTCCGAACACTTGGCCCCTCCATCGAAGGCAAGAAGAGCCCAGAGAGGGTGGCCGGTTGGCGACAGGGATCCAGAAGCGTGTGTGTACGCGTGCATGTGTGTGTGTGTGTGTGTTATGGGTGTGTGTTCCCAGCAGGGGTTGAACGCACCACAGGTGGGTGGGTTCACAAATTTCGAACAGCCGCCATCGCCGCGTCTTGGACAACGGTCCACACAGCAACAACAATCCGGGGTCCAATCCTGCGATCATCCCTCTGGGACGCACGGACCTGCAGAGAGCTCGACACCACTACCGCAGATAGGCAGTTGATATGACCCTCATGACATCGAGGTTCGGTTCGCACAATGATGCCTCGACCTGCAGCAGGCTTCAATGTCCGGGTTGGACATTGGCTGACCAATGCACAACAGCACGTTCTCTTGTGCCTGCTGATCACAAGACATGACGACGAGGCACCAAGTGCCTGACTCGCCCGATTGAGAATCACGCACGCTTCAGACAGGCGGTTCTGCTATGGAGTAGGTCTCCATTCTCAGAGGAAAAGGAGGGTCGCCTCCTCCTCCTCCTCCTCCTCCTCCCGCTGATAAGAATGGCTGGCTGGCCTGCAGATGAGCGCCAATGCCTGCTAGCCTGCGTTCGAACGGCATCTGAGATAGAGCCCGGCATCCTCGATCCGGAAGCCCTGTGTCACTTCAAGACAGACCCTAGCACGTTCTTTTATGTACGTTAGTTAGTACCATAGTATGCAAGCACTTTAGAGAATGTGGTGCGTGCCGAAGATGCATGTGCTATTGGCTCCTCGGGAAAAGAGGAGAAGATAGATCTGCGCACCTGCGAGGGCAATACACAGCATTTGGCCCCTTCATCCTCCGTCTTTCTTAGTGGCGTGCCACTTGAGTCGTAGCGACTCAAAAAAGCTTTGTCATGGTGATCAGGGAGCGTGGTGGTGAGGGTATCTTCCTAGCCTCGAGACGCCCGTCAAGCCCAAAGGGGATTGTTTTTGGTCGACCCCAAACACGCCAGCCCGCGCTGCAACGACAGGTCGAATGGCGACAGGCATCACGGGAATACGAAGATGGATGGCCCCTGCTACCCCTCCACACCATCCCACGTCGTGGTGTGTACACCTTCTTCTGCGTCTACCGCCAGCATTGATTAAGTTCGTGCGCCGGAGCACGACATGCATCGCCCGCCGCTCTTGAAGCCGGAGTGATCGCTCGTCATTTCATACCCCTCAAAAATCCCAGAAATCATCGTCTGCCGTGGATAAAGGCTTTTTCCTGGCTCTTTCTCTAGCGATGCTCGGCATTTAGGGGCGACGAAGGAGTCGCCTGCGAGTGCGACAGCAGGAAGAAGGCGAGCATTGTGTCACTCGTTAGACGCCTGACAGGGTTTTGCAACTATCAGCTGGTCCAGATTAGGACAAGACCTGTGGCAACATCCATATGGTATTTCAAATCGAAACGATCTGCTGGAATATATTACAAGTCTGTAGGCGCAGAAAACGGCTCATTTCCGTGCCATGAGAGTACGCGCAAGAGATACCCGTCGAGAGAACAAGGCTGCACATGGCTATACATTAGACCGGGACAGGCCCACGATAACTTCGTGGCGCTGGTTAGTCGCTTGTCCTGGTGTTCCGGTGGACGTGGCTTCAAAGACGATTCTGTTGCTGAGGCGGTCTGTGGAGACGGAGAGCCGTTGGACCGGACGGTCCCGGTCCGAACCAACAAGTAGAAGAAAAGCAGAAGAAAAACTAGGCGAAAGCTCTCGATGCTACAACCTAGGGGTTCCTTGCCTGCCAATATCATGAATATTTGTCTGACTCCTGCCTGTGGCGTGTTTTGCCAGAAGAATTGATCATGGGCCTCGAGGTGAAGTTCCTGACAATGATGGTTTGTGTTGGTACACAGCACACACATCAGCCGAGCTGTTGGCGACAAACTGATCAGGCCTAAACACGAAGCTCTGGTTTTCCATGTACGAGACCCGCACCACGCGAGAATTGAACAAGACTCGTGTTATGGCCTCAGGTGGTTGCCGCCCAGGACATGGCTTACGCGGAGGCCATCCAAGCATCGATGCGGATCAGGCACGCCTGACCGAGGAATGGGTAGCCATAATGAATGGTTTGGTAAGTCCTGTGCATTGCGTGCAACCCATGTGTGTTCGGCTGCTGGTGTCACGGGAGGCCCGAGACGTATTGAAATGGAGCCACCCTCGGGACCACAATGGTCAAGGGTGTGCTTCGGCAGTGGTCAAGTCGCTGGTCACTATATGCACAATGGCGTAAACATTGTGGTCCTGTCTGTGGCCTCAACCCCATCGACATGCGCTCGCTTGTCACCCGTCTGGAGAGGATTTCCTCAACAGAAGTTTCAAGATTCCCCGTCTCCAACACCTTGGAGAAGGACTGGACGCCGATCGAGACTCGTCGCAGATGAGGCGAAATACTAGAGCTCTCGGTAGGCCACACCGTCTGTTGCATCGCCGTGATCTGCTGGTGAGCCCGAGCTTTGTCCGACTCAGTTGGGAAGATCTCTCAAGGTTCTCACTCGAGGATGAACGTCGTGCAGTGGCTGCTGTGGATACAGAGCTCTGCCTTGGCTGCTTGGCCTCGAGGGGAATGGGCGCTAGAGCATCAACGCTCCGACGCACAGACAAGGCCCTTGAAAAGTCAGGGTCCATCCGCTGCTAAGGATGGCGCGGGCCACTGGACGGTCTTTGTCAACCATAACCCTTGGCGGGTTGACCTGCAGGGAGCGCAGATCTGGTGAAGGGAATCCTGCCGTGAATTGGAGGAGAATGAATGGCCTGTCCACGGCATCGGGAGGGGCAGTTGGGCGCAGTCGGATCAGTCGAGCCTCCATGTGTGTGCGAGCAAGCTCATTGGGCCGTTGGAACCATCCCAAGATCCGACGTCGAGGCGGTCAAGCCTAGAGCGGGCGGCAACTTAAAGTATGACGAACGGCTGGGGGAACCGAAAAACTCATCTCTCTCTACTACAAGATTTTGTTTTCTTCTTTCTCTTCCCAGTCGCGCTGGTGCTTGGTTGCTTGGTACTGGTGTCGCCCATGTCGGTGTAAACCTTGTCGGGGACCAAATTCTGCGATTTAAGTGATCCTGCGACAACCACGGTGTTCCACAGTCGCGTCGAGGACGGACGTTGCTTGAACGGTGGGGCGCTCGTCAAGATCCTAGTCAGTAGTTGACGCCATGAAAGGTCCAAGTGGCACCCTCATTTGGGGGACAAGCCACTAACGACGAGCGCATGAACTTGTCATTCGGAAATGTCGTCGCCAGCTCCGGAGGATGAGGGCGCCGGTCGCGTCAACATACTGATCTGGAAAGTAAACAGTAGCTGCTATTGTCGCCGCCACCCGCTGCAGGAGGATCGGTGGCTACGCACAAGTAGTATGGACGCCTGTTGCCACAAGGAATGAATGGTTTGTACTCGATAGTACTTAGTTAAATGAGGGCTGGTCGCAACCCAAGTCCGGAGGAAAGGATTTGTTTATACGCGAGTCTGAAGGTCGAGGCTGAACCATAGCGCCATTCGCAGCGACTCGGATGCGGTGATGAAGAATCTGCAATACCCTGTCTGAGCCGCCTTGACCAGTAAGTTGCAACGGTGCTGGGTCTGTCTGGACGAGGGCCCTGGAGGCCCAGGACAACACGGAGCCGAACTGGGCCATGATCGCCACCTCTACATCCTAGTTGAGAGTCACCGAAGACCCGTGTATTCAAGTAAAGGCAGGTCGGTGGTCGATCTGAGAAGCAGAGAAAGCTTCTTGGGCGTGTGACGGTTGCAGTTCACTACCCATTGCCGGCATCGATGCCCTCAGGATGTGGCTGGGAGCGCGGACCCTCCTCTTTTATACATCGACCAGCCACGAGCCCACCACCATGATCATGGCAGATAGACAGGCCCTGTCGGGAAGACTCCGACCACACAAGTTCCATATCGTCATAAGGAACCCGCAACATGGTGTAAGTGCTGAAAAGAGTCGTGCATACCAGTAAGAGGACGGAGGAGGACGCAGAAGAAGCCGTAAATGGCTGCAGACTATGTGGTTTACCCACTCATAGCGCGGCGCTGCCTTGATGAGGTTGTCGCCCTTCCAAGCCATTGCGGCGCCCCGAGCCTGTCTGTGCTATAGCAGCACTATAGAAGCACTCTCTATATCGCGGTAGGTCTGTAGACGCTTGGCTGTTGGTGAGGTGAGCCCGCATTTTGATTCTAGCGCAGTCAGATGCAGGTGCTAATGCAGCTTGGGAAGCCCCTGTACCCTCCATCAGCGGACGAGTGACCTGCCTGCCCAGCACACTTGCGTTCTCATGCCCTCCTCATGCCGCACGAGCTGACAAGGAGGTTTTAATTTATTCCCTGTCAAGTCTGGAGGCGACAAAAGTTCAGCTGGGACAATAGTCAAGAAGAAGAAGAGGTGGAACATCAACCATTTCATCGTGAACATGGTGGCGACAGGAGGCAAAGCACGAGCTGTGGTTACTCGAACAGGAGAAGGGGGCGACGAGGAGAGAACGAGGAGATGTGTTGACCTGGACCACACCAACGATAGGAAGGACATACGTACTACTGTGATAGTACTTTTGAGGTCCCTCCTTCCCCCATCTCGCCCGTTGTACCCTTCCTCCCCCTTCCTTCCCCCTCTTCCCTCATATCGCTGGAAAGATAAGACAGGTAATCAGCAGATTCCAGCAACAATGAACAGATGTTTAGCACCAGACGATGAATCTACCATCCACCTGACCAAGCTGCAGAATCAGCCAGACTCTCTGTCCAGGACCAGGCAGGAGTGGATCTTATATTTCATTTCCACAAAGTTGAGGAAACCGCCAGGAAAAGCACTTCGATACGACCAGGAGCGACCCGTGCTTGGCCCACTTGCCATCACCCCTGATGCCCGCTTACAGGGATATCCCAGCTGCTTACACCAAGAACCCTGGACACTGGAACTGGGATGGCTACCCTCTCTTTTTCCCATCTCCCCCCCCCCCCCAATGCCCTTGTCCGCCTGGCCCACGCTGCATGGCAATAAGACTAAGCGCCTACCCCAACTACCCTGCTCCAGCGTCCAAACAAGGGCCCTCTGGTCTGTTTTCATCTCCCTTTTTCGACTGGGCCAGTGCGACGGAAGGGACCTTGGGCTGGGATTTTGAGAGAGAAAACAACAGAAAACATCCATCCATCCCGTCGTCGAATCCCACGATATTCTCTTACGCTTACCTCCCCTCCACCTTCTCCCACCTCATCCTCCGCCTCCTCGTCGATCC